>JAHWFP010198702.1:192212-225243 GCA_023313725.1 Lithobius niger | reverse complement strand
GATCGAACCACAGAACCGATTTTCAAGTTCTATAGGTTAAAACGTAGATCTGGACAAGGTCTAGGGCCTTTCGCAGGCTATTTTAACCTGCGCTTCCTGTTCCATGAAAATGGAACAAAAAATAAGTCTCAACGAATTACCCTCAGTCTTCCTCCCGCCACACATAAAAAATCGTAAGTTTTTTTTTTTTGGGGGGGGGGGCGGGGGGAGGTGTAAGTCCGGGTCCTCTACCACTGCAGTCCATTGCACAATAAGCCTAGGCTTACAAATTTTCAACGACACTACGTGTCATTACATACACATTGTCACAAAACCAAGCTTTACAGTTGTGTTTTTTTTTTTTTTTTAAATCTAACCAGAGTAGATGGGAGATGCCCGAAATTAGAATCGTACCACACTCGGGCCTCAGTGCGTAACGGTACCTTCCACATTAATCAAAGGCGAATTCTTTCCTGTTTTAATTATTCACTCAATTTGTATACTATTTTCCAAAGCATCTTGCTAAAAGTAGCCACGTACACGAAGTGAATGTAAGCGCCAACTGCCCACATTTTTTTAAAGTGTATTCCAGTAGGAATAACTAGTCAACTTTAACGTAGAACATTCTTTGAGCATTCTTCTTAGAAGGAAGCTATAGAATTACTCAAGACCTCCCTTAACCTTGCCGTCATTATCTCGACAGCCAGCGCCAGTCCAAAGATCCTCTTTCAAGAATTAAGCAGCAATATTTGCATGTGCAAGCGCACAGAAATGCAACCGTAATTGAATTTAATGAGAGCGTAACGCCTAATTTGCAACATTCTGATTCATGGAAGTCAGAAAAATAATGGAATGCTTCGCCAGGCCATAATTTTAACTGTTTGTATAAACGATGATTTTCTCCCTCATTATAATTTAGTTTTCCTTTGAGGCTGCGTAAAAGATACCGTGATGGAAAAAAAAACGTTGAGACGTTAGCGAAGGCTGTTTCTGGAAGGCGGAAGGAATACTTGGAAGTCTTACTACGAAACCAGTCGAAATATTGCGCGGAAGTAAGTGTCTGAGTACTTTTTGATGGATATTGTCAAGTTACTTATTTTCGACGGTGAAACTTTTTTTTTCTCCTATTGTTTTTCTCCTCACGAATTCATACATAAACATGTGAAGTGAAGCAGTTTTCGGAGGGATAAAAACTATCGCCGAAGTTTGTAATTTATGATGCATGAAAGCACTTTAAAAACAATGACTTCGCCGCTTTAAAAAGATTAGAAGAAAAACAACGAACGAGGAAAAAGAATTGAAAAAAAAAAAGAAGAACGAAGATGAAAAAAAAAATTAAAAGAAAATCTGAAGAAAAGTTTTTGGGTTCCAGAGTAGAATAAAAACTAAAAAAAAAAAATAATAATAATAAAAAGAAAACAGTTGAAAAAAATGTTTTTCAAGATTTAATAATAAATGCTTTGTGCGTTCACGGAAGACGGGAAAAGCTATTCCCTAATTTAATACGCGCTAGCTTCGACCTGTCAGTCAACAAAGAGAGGCAATTACATTTTCACCAACCAAAAAATAAATTGTGAGCTGCTAAATGCGTGTAGGTTGCACACTGCGTTCACAATAAAGCATTACGCATTTGATTTCAAAATTATTAGTTGATTAATAAAATTGCTTAAATTACTTAAAGCCATATTTTGCGTAAGTAATTTTATTAAGCAACGAAAGATCATGGAAGTAATATTGAAAAAAAACGTCCAGCCTACTGAGAAACTCGTTTGTTACGAGAAAAGAAAAAAAAAACACTCATTAAAAATAATTTAATGGTGGGCACATTAACGGGCCGGGAAATTACATTGATTTTTATTTACATACTAGCAGTCGTACCCGGCTTCGCCTGGGGTTTTGTTTCTTCATGGTGTTGATCTGGTGCTTGGTTTGACGCGTAGTTTTCCTTCTTTTCGATTCGTGGTTTCCTTTCGTCCATGGTTGTTTCCCAGTTTTCGATGAATATTACATGGAATTCCTTGAAACAGGTAATTTGCCTTCCTGTAACACTGTTCGTTCCTCCCATCCTCTACTTCCCATTTCCCTCTTCCCCTTTATCCCATCTCTTCCTCCCTTCTCCCCTCCCTCCCCGTCCTTTATCCATCCCACCACTTCCTTTCCTCCATTGCTACATGTGGTTGAATTTGGATAGGTAGTTGAATTAAACTCTGCCCCTCCCTCTTTTCTGCTCTCCCTCCCTTCTCCCTGGCCCTTTCCCCCTACCCACCCACATTTCTCTTGAGCAAGCCATGCACCTGGTCGCTGGTGACATGTAGTAGTAGCCACCTTTTCAAGCTGGACTCTTACAGTACATTTTCTTTGGCTCTTGGCTCACGATGTGCAACAATGACTTTGCTGGACTTAATCAATTGCCGATTCCATTTCTTTTTCTTCGGCTCCCACTGTTGAGCATACAACAATACACAACAATGACTTACTGACACAATCATTGTTTGACGCTCGGCTTTGCTTCCACCTTTCCGCTCTGAAAGTTTGGCTTATAGTATAAAATCTTGACTTTGAGTTACCTACACAAAAACTGGACACAAAAGGTGCAGGAGGAATACGCTACGTATGTTCGATACAACAATTTCAGTATTGAATCACCACGGGACGCTTTGATAGGCTATACTTTTAGCACTGAACGTGCTGAAATTACTGCCGACAGATGGAGCGACTAATTACTCGCTACTAGACTCTGAGCCCGTGAGGTATCACAAGTGTAGCCCCATAAATGGTCCATCTGCCAGTGCCTTGAGCCAGCAGAGCTATCTCAGTTGGCTCTGAGTCCGGACTAGTAACTCCATCTAGCAGCAATAACTTCGGCATGTTCCAAACTAAAACGATGCCTATTGACGCGTCGTGTTGTGATGCAGTAATGAAATACTTGTATCGAACGTATCGTGTTCTCCTGGTCCTTTTGTGTCCAGTCCTCCAATTATCGGCTATAATACCACGAGTGCTTCTATGAAATCGATAATTTCATAGAAGCACGCATGTTTTCTTTCAGCAAAATAATTCTCTGAAGGAATTTTGTTTTACGGTTTCGATTTACGATTTACGATTACGATTTCGATTTACGAAGTAATTTTGATTTACGAAGTAATTTTGATTTACGAAGTAATTTTGATTTAAGAAGTAATTTTGATTTACGGAGTTTAGTTTTATGTACTACAATGATTATGTTTTATGTCGATTTGTGATGTATTTAGCTCTTATTTGGCATAGCGATACTATTCCCCCAATCGCATTTCGTCAATCAACCTGTAATTTCGTTCGCTTCGGCAGTGGTATTTCGTATTAGGTCTAACCTCATTTTTATGTTGCTGATACGCCAAATTAAACGTATCCTAACTGAGAAACATCATCGTGTTTCCGTAAAAATCCGAAGATTCACGAAAGTAACGTAACAGCCCTAATACGGGTATAACTATTCTCGAATCCCTCCGAGAAGCAGCTTCGTGTTTCCGTAAAAGCCCGACAATTAACGAAGGTTACGTCATTTCCCTTATAAGGGCATAAAACAAACAGCATCCTCTAAGTGAGATATACTGTGTTTTGTTTGACAGCGATCAAAATGTAAAGGAAAAATTTAAAATAGATAAAAACTAATCAGTAAGAACGCTTGAGAAGCCTTGCCAAGGGCGTTGTGTTCAAAATACGCTTAAAAGCCACCACGGTAGTTGCAGAGACAGCCTCCTCGGTCAGGGAGTTATACGGCTTAATCACTCGCAGGGCAAAGAAGTTCCTGTGGGATTGTTGACTAAGAATCTTCAATGAGTGGCCTCTAGTCCTAGTTTGGAAGAAGGGGACGTCAATTGGTAGGAGTCCCTTGACGATTTTAAAGACCAGGATGAGGCCCGCCTTGAGACGACAAAGCTCCAAGGGTTCCAAACCAGTCCTACGGAGACGTTCACTTGGTTCAAGGTCTCTGAGACCCCGAGAGCCCATGCTTGAATGAGCGTTGCCCCACTTCCAAGCAATCCACGTCCTTCAGGAGATGTGGTGACCAGACCATACTAGCATACTCCAGAAGTGGGCGAACGAACACCACTAAGGCCCCGACAAGGGTAACTGAATTTGCTGCTTTGAAGCGGCGTGAATATTTGCTGCGTGAATAGCAAGTCTCCGATACGCCGCCGACACGACTTTCGCACAGTGTAAGGACACTTTAAGGTTGGGTGTCAACCAAACACCAAGATCCTTTACGGGGTCCACTGGCTTCAATGGTTTGGTCGCAAGGGCATTCTGGAATAATGGGTTCGAAACGCCTATATGTAGGACATCATATTTATCAAGTGAGAGAGGCAATTGCCAAACAATGGGGGGGGGGGGGATTGAGGCTTAATGGCGCGTCGACAGCTTGGTCATTAGCGCCAACCTCAGTCACAGTGGCAGTGTTGTCTGCCAAACAATGGACCAATGGTGGACGTATTGGATGTCAACCGTAAGTGCAAGCCCATCCTGGAAACTAGTAATATTGGTGCAGGATTTCAAATAATCTGCGAATTTAAAGCATGGACGGGACTCCGCGCCGGGTGGGATCAGATCGTATGTAGCAGGTCATGTAGTTTCTCCACATGGGATCCGATAAACAGTGTTCTTAGTACACAACGTGTTGTCTGCTTTATTTATGTTTTTCTTGTGCTGAGTGAGCTGCTTAAGATTGGGATGATTTTCAGACACGAGACGGGTGTCCTGTGTAATAGGTTTTTTCTACAGCATTTCAAAGATGCCCTGTATGTAAGGAAAGTGATGGAAGTTTTATGTGTGACGGGAGAACTCTCCTAGGTTTAAGTGCTCTAATAATTAGCTTGTTAACAAAGTTCAGAGGGAATCCATTCTCCAAATATTTTTGCGTTGTGTGTTTGAGTTCTGCTTCTAAAAACAGGAAGTTGGTAGTGTGCGAAAAAAAAACGTTTAAATTCATTGAACAGCACAACGGTTCCCTCTTTTCAACTCGTCAGGTTACTGATTACCATACTAGGAACGAATCCTGTTTAAACGTTATACTATACCTAAAGTTAATAGGGAAAGACTTAACAAGTGCAGTTACTATCTGGGTAGTAAGTTTTACCACCCAAAACCAAAACTGGTAGAAAAACCCGCCGAGTGTCAAAAAACGATCGGCCTTTGAAGGTAGTGATATCATTCCACCAGGGAAAGGCCGCCAAGGTTAATCCTATTAGCCAAGTTAATCGCACATACTAATGCTACTAGCGGTAGCAATCTTCAAGTTTTCATTTAACGTCCAAAGTATTAAGTTGGCTATTAGGATTAACCTTGGCGGCCTTTCCCTGGTGGAATGATATCACTACCTTCAAAGGCCAATCGTTTTTTGACACTTGGCGGGTTTTTCTACCAGTTTTGGTTTTGGGTGGATATCACAACTTTCATAGGACTGTGAACGTACATAAGGTTACACCGTCTGTTTAGGATGCTTCAATCTCATTTTTGCACACACTGACTAACAATCGCTGATTTCGTTCGCTTCGCTCACTCAATCAGCGCATCCCCTTCAGTTGTTTTGTTTATCCCTGCAACTTCCCCTTAATTTTTCAAGATTTCGTTCACATTTAGTCATGCAGAAACCCCCGAAGGTCGCTGTTACTAAAACAGCAGAACGCGAAGCATTTGGGGGTTATTTGGAGGTTATTAACAAAAAACCCATTAGCTCGTGTATGCTCGTATTGTTGCGTAACCATCATCTAACGTGCACCCCTTTATTCTTACGCAATCCACGGCAACGTTTATGTTTCTTTATTTTGTCCTTCGTTACAGTTCAGTTTTTAGTCGTCCAGGCTTTTACAATAAATCTAAGGACCAGTCTTGATTGTTCAAGCCATTGTTGCTTAAAATCTTTGGTTGCAACTTGGAAAAGAAACGAAATTTAAATTCACCGGTGGCAAACTTCAATACCCTCCCACGCATTTGTACTGACCCCTACAACCCCCAAACCAACAAAAGGACCATACTCAGATCACCATGCATTCGTGTGCAAAAATTCAGGTACGTAGGCCTTCGCAATTTTGCGCTAGCCATGAGCAAAAAGTCTATGGGATTTAACATGGGAAAAATCTTATTATCTAGTCAGCTAGCTAGCTAGACAGTAACATAAAAACAACGTTATTGACGCATCTTTTTCTCTATGATTGGTGGACACTCGTTCTTTAAATTTTAGTTTTTCTTAAATCTGATTCTTCCCCTTATATTTTCCACAATTTGAAACATTTCTTTCGCATTGGGATTTATCCTCAACATGCCAAAATATGCTTTCAGTTGCTTACAGTTAACAGACACATGTCTGCTAGTGAGCCACCTTTTTTATCATTAACAATCAATTTTTAACAATCGGAAGTCTACAATGGGATGATCTACTGTTACTTAGCGGCAACACACTAGTGTGTGTCTAGATACTTCCTTGCCAAATATGAAACTTACTGATCTGAGGTCATCGTTTAAGAAACATTTGTTTAAGAGGTTACTTGATCAAAACCCAAGTAACTTAGCAAATATGTTCAATATTCTTAGTTAACGTTTTCAAAGTCATCATGTATCATGTCTAAAAAAACCGTTGCTTTCCCCATTTCCGTCAGCAAAGAACGATTTTGCTATTCTTGTTTTCTGGATTAATCATGACTTTGTTCCTTCTTATCTTTGTACTTTTTAAATAATGTTTTTTTAAAGTTATGTACACTTTTTTAATGATTTCTCGCAAGTAAGCTTATTTTTTGTATGTAAGAAATTTTTATCAGTATTTTTTTCTGTATTTTGTTTTGCATTTTTAAGTGTGCCACCCCCGGGTATCTGGTCTTGTGGTGTCGGGCATGTCACTTCCATAACTGACTTTGTGTATTCCATTGAGTAAACTCAACAACATCAGTTTTGTAATGATTATCAACAACGAGTTGTAATGCAATTATTAATCCTGTGAATAAATCGAGTTTACGCACTACTGTAATCCGTTGAAAACCTCTAGAACGCTCCATTCCGACTCGTTTATTGATAATCATTACAAAAAGAAAACTAAGGTGCTGATCAATAAATCATAAAAACTAATAGGCTGAATAACACCATCCTAGTCTACGTCATTTCCTTTTTCTTCATCCCTCCGACATAATGGCCTCTCCCGTTTGTGTTTCCGTCCATGGACCAAAACGAATAATGAATTGGACTTTAGATCCACTGGCTCTAACGTGACTAAGAATGTGGAAATGTAAGCGACATTTGCTTCTCTGAAGAAGACATCGCCATGAAACATAGATGTCGAAACATAAGCAGGTTTTAACTTCTTATTGTTGTGCTCTGTCGTTTTTTCCTGTGATAATGAAAAAAGAAGGTTTATAAAAGCAAGGGCTCGTTCGTATGAATCCTTGTTCAAATACGTCTCATCTTAACCACACACAATAGACGATCTGCGCAGAAGCGCCCAAGGTGATCGGCAAAGCAAAAACTGAGCAAACTTGCTCTTCAATAAAACAGAATCCAATGCTTATTTACTTTCACCACTGCACAGAATTTGCTTTCCAATTTTTGCTCTTTCAAAGCTTCTTTAAATAATTCTCTTTGATTTGGTGTAGTTTTGCATTTCACATGCTGTAGGCTATTCTGTGAAATATTTAAAAGCGAATATATTTTTGGCAGAGAGAGCGAAACGAGCATAGCGTATAGCCTAGAACGGATACCGACTTGCAAAATGCTGGTTGGTTGGTTGCACTTGCACCCTAACAAAAGGACAGATAGCATTGAAATTTGGCACATTGCTCGATAGCCGCAAAAGTATTAGGGAAATCACCTTTCCACTCACCTTGTCACGAATTCCTAAACTATAGTTTGTTCCACATTATGTTTTCAGAAAACTGACTGGATGACGGCTCGTTTTTTTGCACTAAGAGTGCAAAAACATGTGAATATCACACTTGTAGACTCAACAAAGTTACGGTTAGAGTTTACGAATGGGATGTTTACGGATTTTTGGCACTCGTAGTGGAAGAAAATGTGGCGTCATACAGTCAGTTTTCTGAAAACATAATGTGGAACAAAGTATAGGAATGACTCACTTTTTTGTGTTATGCAACCAAATGTTTCAAAAGAATGACTACACAAATCTAAGTTCAACTTTGGCAGCAAATTTCACATCAACTTGCCTGTTAAGATCAAGGAAGCAACTAATTTTCACACACGTTTTAGAAACATCTGTTTGGGTGGTTGATTAACCTGAATGGCGATAGCTTGGAAAGCGTTTTTAGCTCAACGTTCCGTTATTTTTCTTTCCAATTTTGATGTTATGCAGCTTACTTGTGCCTTCTTCTTTGAGAATAAATTTGTGTTTTTCACTTCTCTTCGTACTGTATGTGGATTTTATCTCCATTTTCATTAATATGTTGCGTATGTATATATACATTTAACTCTATGGTAATAGCGACAGTGCCTTCGGAAATTGACGAAGTACTCATGCGTGCGTGGGTAATATTTAAAATTGAAGGATGTTTTTCTGTGTTCGATTCAAACCACCTTTAGTTCGTTGTGATCAAGGATGGAAACTACGGATGAATATTAAACCAGACAGACTATCTTCTCGTGACACAAAACCATGTAACAGAAAAAAAATTACCTAACTCCACTAGGGATGGATCGGTTTAATTTTTTTGACTTCGGTTCTAGTTTCGGTTTTTGAGCCCACAAAACCGCGGTTTTGGTTTCGGTATCGGTTTTTGCACCATCCACCCCAACCAGCTACTTCTAGTTTTTGTTGCTTTTTTGTAATACTAGCTTCTAAATCACTCCTGCTTTCACTTTCAAGAGCGTCATAGACCATGGGTATAGCTATTGCATCATTTTCCTCTATTATTTTCTTTTATAACTAGGATCTTTGCTGTCATTTATACGTAGAAAATGATAATTATAAAAAAAAAATTAAAACAACGAATCAATCTTTGATTTTTCGACCACCGTACGAAAAACCGACATAAAATTCAAATCGGTTTCGGTTTCTGTTTTCATTAAAACCAAAAAATCGGTTTCGGTTACCAACCCATCCCTAAACTCCACTCGTTAGCTACAAACCGTTTTAAAACTGAATACGGATTAAAGAAAAAAAAAACACACTTGATTACCCAGTTCTGATCTAGCTTAAAATTAATTTAACCTCCTAACCTGACCTTAGCATCTTTTAAAGTGATGAATTAAGTATTCTTATTGTCACTGACAGGAGTGAATTTTATGCATTTACCTCTTCAACCACAAAATAATTGAAGCCTAAGAATTTGAGCCAATTACCTATACATCAAAATAATGAACATCAAGTCAACTCCATATCTACCTAAATTCCACTCAGATGCAATTCCATTCCATATCAAATCCGATTCCATTTCATGAGTCAAGAGTCAATTTCAACCAAGTTATCGCCATGCTTAAATGTAATTTCGTTCACTGCCAAATTATTCGCTATTTCAAATCAATTCCAGTCAATCAGATTTCTTTTCTCATGCTAACAAGTCAATTGATTGATCCAGTCTTAATTCCAGTCCTGGCAGATTCAGAATACGTTGACTAATTCCATTCAATTCAACATAATTTCGAGTAAATTATGGGAAAATTCAGGATTCTTTTGCTGAAATTGGGTGTAAAAATGACTTGATTTTTATAGAATTAGAATGAATTGGATGTAACCACACCGACAATTCAGGATGATTCAAATTAAGTCAAAACAAGACATTTTCAGTCAAATAAATATAACAGATTACAGATTAAAAATTAATTTCTTTGAGTCTTAAGTCAGCCGAAGCAACTTAATGCTTGTATGACCGAACCGGCTCAATTTTGAACATTACCAGACTTTTAGAGAAGAGGAAATATCTGGTAAGGGAGGTGCCAACCTGGGGATTCGATCCGGGAAACCTCCGATCATCGTACGGGCCGAATGATTGTCTAGAATTTGCCATAGCATCCGAAGGAGGATGGTAGCCTCTCATGCTACCCTGGCCGGCAGTCCTGGCGTGGACTTTGCCACGATCCCCTTTCCATGGGTTCGACCAGATCCGCAAACATCCAGCAACCAGGAGGAGCTCTCTCACAACTCAGCCATATCATATCAATTCTAGGCATTACCGTTGTTTCCTATGGATGACTTGGTAGGACAATTCAACCTGAGTGGAACATGGACTGAATTGATGGCCCATTAAGTCAATTCCTAACAAGTCGTTTTATGATTTCGGCAAATACCCAAACCAAGTCCAATTCAAGTGAAGCGGTATTGAAAATTAGGTCCCTAAATTAATTAATTGGTTCGCGGGGGTGGTACAAAAAAAATGACGCGAGTGGGCGGTGTTTTTTTTCCCGTTTTATTCGTGATTTTTCAGGTGCATGCTAAGGCTTTTGTTTTTACTAAACAAAACAAAATCAGTAGCTTACATTTTTGTTGTGGAGTACAATATCTGTATTTTAATTGCAGGGTGAGCGTGAAAAAGTTGCACATTTGATGAAAGTTATCCTTTAGATCCATGTTTTTAGTTGTGACTTGTCACTGAACGACCCTTAGATTCGTCTCGAGGAGATCATGTGAATGGAGCAAAGAGCTTATGTGGTCATCGGCTCCAGAAAATGTTTGATGAAAGTGCTGATGCGTGATCGGAATTTTGTTTTTTGGACAATGTCATAAAAAACGCTTCATGCGCTAAGAAAAGAAAAAAAACCATGCGTGCGCTCCTGAGAACCACTTAATTAACTTTTAGCAGCCTTAATAAAATCAGTTCAATTAAGAAGCTCAATGTCGAATTAATTCCACCAAGTCCACAAAGTATTCATTATTGACAGAGTAAGAATGACATTACCTATAAACTTTACTCTGGTCTTTATTATGCAGTTTCAAATTCTTGCGTGTGTGATTTTGAAATCATGCGAGTGTGCTTTTCGAGATACAATGCCGAATAACAGATTTACTCGGCATGAATGTTTTGAAACGGTAACTGCTTTCGTAATCACGTACCGGTCCGCAAAACCTTACGCAAACTTAAATAACAGATTGAAAGCACCACAATTGGTTCCATTTGGAAACTTTATTGAACAATAAATTACGGTTTAGTTATTGCGCAGTTGAGTTTAAGTTAGCTTGGTGGGCGCACGCAAATGACCTTTGGATTGAAGCCATACTATCTATCCATCAAGCGACCAGAACAAATGGCGTCGGAGTCATCATCTAGTCGTTAGCTATTTTCGTCCAATTTTGAATTCAATGGCTCGTTCCATGGAAGACGTACCTCTTTAAATGATTCAATTTCAAAACCGGATTGTTGCACTCGTCTTTTAATGATGATGATGATGATATTTCCTTTTGAGGCATGTTTCATTCGACTGCCAAATAAAATAAATCATCCCCCGACATTTTCGATGACATCGACTCGATGTCGTGTTGTTCAGTTTTGTGAGCCGAGCAAGGAACACTGACGCCAGTCCTTCAGCGAGGTCAAAAACAAAAAAAGAACTTCAAGTCTTTTCTAGACTTGTTTATTGAAATCTAAACTAGGTAGTACCAAGAATTTATAAGAATGGGGAGGAGAATTTGTGACAGAGACCCCTTCTGAAACGTCTTAGATTCATTCGTATTAGTTCAGTCTTAGTTTATAGAGGGCGCCATTAGTTTTGTGTGGGAATTTCTACTCAGTTTTCAGCCCAAAATTAAACTAAACTAAAACAAACTAGCTCGTTTTTAATTATTATGTAATATTTAGCTTAGATGTTTTTAAGTTTACTTTAGATTTGGGCTGAAAAATGAGCAAAAATTACCAGATGGAACATGTGGCGCCCTCTGAAAACTCGGACGCAATTCATTGGAACTAGCGGAGTCGCTCGCTTCGCTCGCTCATTCCGCGTCGTCTCGCTGCGCTCGAGGAGATTTCTTGCTGCAACACTTATGATACTGACAGATCTTCCACATAAAAAAACGATCAAGTAAACTATAAGGGTATGCGATATCAGTTATCTCAAGAGAAGGTCAATATTATTTTTTTAGGTCCAAGGAGTCAAGCAAAAAGATAATGCAATTTATCAGAAAAGCGCTGTTTCTCATGACAAACGCTGATTTCGTTCGATTCGCTCACTCAATCATCGGAAACGTGACTGAATGAATGTAACCACCAAGAACCGCACATCATTAGTAAATTGTGTTAGTATACACTTTATATGGGTTTTCTTGTTTTACTTATTTTAAGAATATTGTTCTTTACGTCCTGCCCAGTACAGATTTTTCCATGGGGATCCCTTACTTGGAGAAACATCTGCAGCACGTCTGATGTAATCTCTTACGAAGGTACGAGATGAAATATTGATAAAGCAAAGCAAGACACACATTGAAAAGGTTTACTTTACGTGGAAATCGCTCGCTTTGCTCGTTCAATACACGCACCTCCGTGCTTCAGAAACACGAATGTTTGGCACTGTTTTAAATCCAAATCTATTGTTTTGATTTTTCCGTTCATCAAGTCAGTTAGTATGAAACCAATTTTTAAGATGTATATGTGGTGTGCTGCAAAATACGTCGTCCGTGCATCCTTTTCCAGATCATCTCTCTTCGCCCGAGGAGGTTTTCATGAACAAACTATGACGTCATGAAAAAACATGAAGAGGGGGAAAAAAAACGAACTTTGACGTTAGTTTACAGGTTCTTTCGCTTATTTGAGGGTGATAATATCAAGTTACAGCGATTTAAATAGGCCTATTAAAAGCGAACTTTAACTATCTTTCGTTTGATCCTACTCCCATCTTTGTAGGTGCTTTGGTTCCGGAGAAGTAAATGTACACACACGCATGCACGCACGCACATCATATGATTTTAATTATGTAGATGAATGGAACACGTTTCAGTAGGTACTTTTTAAGTTACAAATTTTCCTCCCTAACCCTATAAATTCTTGGTAGTACTGATACTGACAGCTTCAAAACCGTTCAAATAACATGGTGTTCTGGGGAGCTTCCCCCCTTTCCCCCCAGAAGCTGAGACGCCTTTAGAAATTTTGACTGCTCAAAGTGTCATTTTTGAGGCCTTAAAACTCCTTTTTCTCTGGTTCGGTCAGTGTTTTTAGTGTGATCGTACACCTTGACGAGGCTTAAAAAATCGATGATCCCCTCCCCCCTTCCAAGGGTGCAAGAAATCCATAATCCCCCAGTTTCCTCTTGCGTCCCTCCTCCTCGGCGGTAAATATTGACTGTATTGACTGGTTCCTTACTGGGAGACTACCGACCAGTCACTGCTGCTCATGCGGAAAAAAGAATTTACATTTAAAAAATAAATATTTTAAAGATTGGTGCATATGCTACGTTTTATTACTTTTCTGTGTTCGCTATCAATAATCAGGGCGGGTTTACGTAGCGACAATTTTCTCGCTCACTAGCTTTTACGTGGTTAACACTAAATGTGCTGGCTGCTTCTCGCCTTACCGAAGAATGGGGCTTTCCAGTTGTCTATACGTAGTAACCATGGCAAAAACGCGGACGCAAATCTTCTACTCGTGCCTCGATGTACGATGCATGCAACATGACAGCGTCGATTTTTTACAACAAGAAAACAATTTTACTGCAGTGCAAGATGGTGGAATGATTTCTGATTGCCGGCATTCGAGTTTTTGTTTTTGATTCGATAACCCCGTAATGGACGCCATGTTGGATTTTGAATTCTCGCTGTGAGCAGCTATTTTTTCTACGGTCGGTTGATCACTGCTAGAAGCTGTTCTTTGAGCGAGACTAGCAAATTTTGGACGTAGAGTGAAATGACAACATTGTTGTAGCAATGTTTAAAATTACTGTTGCACTATGGTCTTTATCCGTGTTGTTATTTATATTACATTTAATTTGTAATCTATTACCACATTCATGTAGTAGAAACGGGAAACCAATCGCAAATCAATAACGGTTGACTATCAAATAGCGTTCGGCGAGCGGAAAGGCCTCGTTGCAAAAACGCGCCCTCACTTTCCCTCAAGATTTGTCTCCCGCGAGAACTCATCTTTTCAGGCGCTACACTAAATTCACATTCGCTGTAGCCTAGCGCATAAGGCTTTAGTAAAACCTCAGAATAGAAATTTAACCTAGATATCGTACCTAACCTGTTTCAAGCCTGCGTATAGCCCTAGCGGTAGTTGGGGTTGCTAATGCTTTTGCTTTCGAAGCAGCACGAAGGCAAAGCGTTGTGAGAGGTGTTAGTAGCCGCAACTACCGCTAGGGCCCTACATAGGGCTGGGAGAGGTTAGATGAAATAACTGTAGTATTTTAAAATGGGACTAGAGAGGACTTGAATTGAATACCTCATTCTACTCTAAATTACGATCATTTGCCAGTAATTAAATAGCGATCGGTCGTTCTGGTGCTGAGAAAATGAAAGGGAATGCTAGTAGATAATTTTGTTTTTAAAAAATGTAAAGACACTTGCCTTAAAAATAATACACGCTTGTAAATCGGTAAATCAAGCCTATCAAATTCGTCAAAGCAATCATGCATACGTAGAGGTTTCTTTGCACGCGGTAGTACATCTGCAGGGACGGGACCGTAATGTCGGGTGGAATTAAAATGGGTTTGGGTGAAAGATGGCTCAGTGATAGAAATGAAATTACTACTGAAACTTGAGTTGTCATTGATGTTACTTTAATGATTCAGTAGTAAGGTGTTTGTGCTCGCCTATCATCATATTATCCCTGCCAATAACAACAATAATAGGATGAGGGTGATCACAGTGAAAAGTTTGGGGCCATGGATAGTTAAATCAGGACAATTGGGAGATTAATGGTGGACAATTTCTAGTATTAGATAGAAAGTGGACTTCCTTTGGTCGTAGGAAAGAACGGAATAAGGGTTGGGATTTTACTAACACTGTTATCCTCAGCTGTTACATAAGTTTACAATCTTATATCTAGACACACGCTAATGTGTCGCCGCCAAGTAGCTGTTTGAGTGTTGTTAGAGCTTAATTGTTGTCCGATGTAAAAAGGCGACTCACTAGCCGACTGTGTGTTTTAACTGTAATGAACTTGGACCTGATTTTAGCCTACTGGTGTTAAAAATCCATGTGGGAGACATTTTGAAAATCGTTGAAATCAGGTGTCTTGGGTCCAGCAACCAAGAAAACTTCAACATTAAAGTGTAGGAATGTGTCCTTTATGGGTAAAAAGTACCCTCAGTAACAATGATTTGCGTTACTGGCTACTGGCTAAGAACAGGGCTGCCATGTTAATTCTCATAGGGTATAAAGACACCAGCTCGTTAGGGAAGGTTCGGATATCTCAAATTTTGAACACATGTAAAAAAATAATACGGGGAAGTGCCCTTTTCTAAAAAGGGGGTTACAGCTAGAAACACGTGGCTCTGAAATGACGCGTAAATATAAAATTAGTCTTGTAATTATTGTTTGTATTGTCGTCCAACAGTCTATTATAACATGTTTAAGTGTTATACGCGCATTGTTCAGTACTTAATTGTCAGAATAAATTGTTGCTGCAAATCACCGGCTCACAAACAACAAATAATTCCATGTTGACAATTGCTCATGACAGTGCAGTACACACTATCAGAGAATTGTTGGAGGGGAAAAAATATTGCATTTCTGGACTGTGCCAGTGATACTAAGCAACTTTCCCTTTCACACCACACGTCTAACTCTATTTTAGTATAGGGATCTATTGGACTTTGAACAAAAAAAAGCAGTTTCTTTTTCAAAATAAGTTAAATCTGATTCAGAGTCTGTATTTTACAAAAGTTAAGAAATTTTATTTTGTTTTGTAATCACTTGCTCAAGAAGTATATTTCTGAACAATCAAATCTTTGTTGGCTCTACTACGTTTTTTGGCTTTTTCACAAAAAGGTTACTTTTGGATT
The DNA here is from genome assembly GCA_023313725.1 of Lithobius niger. NCBI lineage: Eukaryota > Metazoa > Arthropoda > Chilopoda > Lithobiomorpha > Lithobiidae > Lithobius > Lithobius niger. The sequence continues at coordinate 209,364 of JAHWFP010198702.1, read as the reverse complement.
TAACTTGTTTTGCATGTTTGTTACTCCAAATGTTTAACATCTTTGTACCTAAATTGCTTCTATCACATACGTTGTTCTTATAATCAACATTTGTGGATTATTTTGTCATAAACGTTCCACAAATGATAATAAAATATTTTCTTTTAATCTACGTCTTTTATTCATTATTACCAGTAGTGACATAAAGAATGAGTCTCCACGATAATCCAACCCCATGTTCCACCACTCGTTCTGAGTCGCGACCCCATGCGGCCGATTGTCGAACGAGCAACCGTTTTTACTTTTGCGGAAAACGTATACGCCTTACATATGTTGTGTAAATTTTCCCCTAATAAATTTGTGTTAAAAGTAACCCTTGCACTGTGAATAGTTCAAGCATGTGTCACTTCGCAAAAAAATAGGGTGTAAACAAATTATAGAGGGAGGCAGCCATTTTGTTTCTCGAGCAAAGGCAGACTGGAGAAGAAATTGCATGTCTTGCCTCCCGACTCCCGCCAAGTCTCGCGCGTGCCAGCTAGTTGAAACCTCGTTGCACTGCTTTGGTAAAATTAGATTTTGGCGATGGTAGATCAACTCGCTTGGAGTCAAGAGCTGAAACCTGCTGCTTCTCTCCTAGCTGGCCTTGTGCCAGTTGTGGATTACAAAGGGAACGTTACAGTATGTATGCTCCCAGGATGTGTATGCCATTTATCGTTCTCGTTTTTAAATAAATTAATTGGTTCTCAGGAGTGGTACTAAAAAATATTGATGCGAGTGAGCGGTGTTTTTTTTTACGCGTTATTCGAGATTTTTCATTTGCGGGCGATGGCTTTTTTACCAAACAAAACGAAATCAGTAGCTTACAGTTTGTTGTCGAGTACAATATCTACGTTTTAATGCCAGTATCAGCGTGCAAAAGTTACACATTGGATAAAAGTCATTTTTTTAGATCCAAGTGTTTAGTTGTGACATGCCTCTGAGCGATCCTTAGATTCGTTTCTAGGCGATCATGTGAATGGAGCAAAGAGCAGAGTTGGTCATCGGCTCCAGGTAATGTTTGGTGATGTGTGATTGGTACTTTATTTTTTTAGTCAATGTCATAAAAACTATTTCATGCGCTAAGAAAAAAAAACCCATGCGTGCGCTCTTGAGAACCACTTAATTAATTTTTAGTGGCCGTGTTAGTAATACTCAGTGACAGTAGTGTGAGCAAACTGTGAGCGTCCTTACTTAATTTTAGCATAAGTAAATTCATATAATTCGTTGGTTGTGAACTACCTTTATTCGTGGCTATTTTCCTGCAATTGTTGTGAAAAACTCACGATTCCGTGCTGGTCAGCGTACCTTTTTCTCCAAGATGGCGATCTTCAATTTCCAGCACTAATACGAAACGCCAGCAAACTGAACATTGAATAAATCCGTGCGTTTGCAAGGAGATACTGCAGTACTAATAAGAAATACTAATCATATGAAAAAATGTGACTGCTACCCTCAAAATGTAACGAACGCCACACAAAAACAAAAACCAAAAAAAAATCATATCTTGCTTTAAAAAAGTGGATTTCATCAATTTGGACCAAAAATATCTGATATGTACCCCAAAACAAAACTTGTTAAGGATTCCCGCCAAGCTTTTCGGTCGTGTGTAGTCGTTCTCTGAAACGCCACGCTCTTTGGCTAAGCCAATCCCACCGACCAAGATTTCAAACGGCGTTAAATGAAATAATTGAAAATTGCGCAGAAAGCAATTTTCATATTTTTCATTTAATCTTCGAACTATTACTCGGTGGTATTAACTTGACAAAAGCGCTTGGCGTTTGAGATCACGGCTTCACACGGCCGAAAAACTTGGCGGGAATCCTAAGCACGTTTTGTTTTGGTAGCCGTCTACTTTACCAGTAATTGTGTCGAAAAAACCTCGAATCCGTATAGACCTCCGTGTTATTTAGTATACCTTTCTCCGCGAAATGTTGGAGTTACTTTATTCCTATTTTCACACTTTAAATGTTCGTCTTACTGAAAAATCAATTTTTATTAGGCCTACCTCCTTGACATTTTTGGGTACTGTTTAATATCTCGTGTTGCTAGATCTCGAATTCAGGAAATGTCGGTGCTTCAAAGGTTTATTCCGGTTTAAAATTTGTTTTTATCAAGGGGGAAATTTGGGACAGTTTTTAGTTCGTGTCGCTGGCAATAAAGGGAAGTCGACAACAAGCCATTGCCAATAAAATAACGGCTTATTTTCGACTTAAATTTATATAACTTGCAGCGATTTATATAATTTATTTTCACTTATTTATTTCACAAATGATGTTTTCCACAAATGAGTTCATTCACGTCCTACTTCTTGTTACGGTTGCAATGTTGATAGGCTGGGGCCTAAAAAACGCAGGTATTCCTGCACGTTAGGTATCATGCTTCCATGTATTCCCGGATGTAAGGTAGTGAAGCTACCTCTGCGGTATCAGGGGTAGCTCGCTGGCGAAGCTTATTCGCTTTAGCAAATACTGCATTTTACCGTGGTTGAGGCACTTTAGGCTGCATCTACGCATCTTCCCGCAGCTAGAATTGTATACTAATCTGAAATTTCAACATGGCGCCGGTTGCGGCTTTGTTGACCCGTACGAAAACAGTAAACAATAAGAGTTAACAAGCCTACAGACCGATTTTTTTTCATTTTAAAAATAAAAAAGATTGCACAATGCCTACAATCATACGTAGCGGCACCCAAAACAAATACAATAATATTTTTGTTTTACATATTATAAACTAAATGGATAAATTAAAAAAATAGTAACAAATTGTAATCTAATGGTCAATACAAAATTGAGTATATTACATTTGCGATATAAACCTTTTTAAAAATCAGGATGGCGCAATTGAGACACTGTAGCCTACATAATAGTAATTTAAATTTGATGAAGTATGCATGTTTTATGGAAAGTTGTAATATTTCTGGAGTTTTATTTTAGGAAGCTAATTTAGTATTGATGAAATATAATAACTGTAGAGTTTCCCATATTTACTTCGGCACAACGGAAGTTACCTTTAATCAATATTGAACGCAGGTTATTGTTTTGTTTTTTGTATTTTCAATAATCCGGTTTTCTTTTGTAATTTGATCTAATATCTAAATATATATTTCGTTTGCGCCGAACCATAGGCGATGGTCAGAAACACAGAGAGGCAGTCATTGTGACAACCAATCAATACGTAGAAAGTAATTTGATAGGGCGAGCATGTTCATTCGTTTCGCGGCATCAGTGAAAGAGGGGGAACGTGTTCATTCTAATTTTCAAGGTGGCAATGAAAAAGGTGAGCGTGTTCATTCTTTGCACGGTAGCAATCAAAAAGGACGCGCGTGTTCATTCTTTGCACGGTAGTAATGAAAAAAGGACGAGCGTGTTCATTCTTTACACGGTACCAGTGAAAATGGCTGAGCGGTCAGCAACGTGAAGGGTAATGTCGATAAGTAGTAACAATCAGTAACAAACGAAGTGTTACGACGTTATAATTGTCCCACTTTTAACAGAGCTCTGGAATTTGCTCTCAAGCATGTTCAATCCTGAGCCAAAAAAAAACTTTCTTTCACTTAACCCAGCGAAATACACCGTTTTACACTTTGGGTTGAATAATCCACACAAAGTTTATTGCGTCTCTGATGTGCCACTTTCGGCCAGTTCTTCTCACCGTGACCTTGGTATCACTGTTGACTACAAACTCAAGTTTGACATTAATGCAGACGTAGCTACTCGCAAAGCTTTCCAAATGGCTCATTATGTTTTTTTTTTAAAGTTTTCCTTTCTTGACACTGCTTCTTTTGTCTTGTTGTACAAGACCTTTGTGAGATCCCTTCTTGATTATTGCTCGCAAATTACCAGACCTTTTTATGCTGCACACTTCGACAAACTTGAAAATAATTGTTAACGTACACTGACGAAGTTGTGTTCACGTATTCGTCACCTTCCGTACAATGAACGACCCTACAGCTCAATATTCTCTCGATTCTTGAGAGGTTGATAGGGGTGATCTAATCCTTACCTATCAGTTACTGTCGGGTTCCTTCTCTAATAACCTTTCCAGTTTTTTTACTCGTAATTTTAACAATAACCGAGGCCACAGCTTTAAATTGCAGCTTTAAATTTCGAGACTTAACTGCCGACAATTTTTCTTCACTGAAAGGACTGTTTGTCCATGGAACTCCCTCCCGGAACACATTGTTTCGGATTCGACTGTTAACAGCTTCAATGCTCGACTTGACTTTTGGAAGCACTGATTTGCTTTCGGGTTCTTGTGGGATGGTGATTCACAAGCCTTGGCTTTGCACCGTCATCATCTAATCTAATCCAATCCAATCCAATCTAATCCAATCTAATCTAATCTAAACTAATCGCGTAAAACTATGGCAAACCAATATTTGGGCCCCAAACAAATACAACATGGGGTATTATGACAACATGGATTCTTACTAATCGAGCGTTGAGAGCACCTAGTTTTAATTAATCTCCCTTTCCCTGGAATAGTAAGAAAAATATTTGTTGCCTTGTTTGTAGCCTTAGCAGCAGCGTTACATACGCAATGCTATACAATTGCAAGCAATATCTTTCTTTAAGCAAAGGAAGGCAATGGAGCCAACATTTGTTTCTTCCTTTATGCTAATACTAGCATCGTACCCGGCTTCGCCCGGGGATTTGTTTGACCCGTGGTTATTTCCCAGTATTTGCGCGGTGCTGCCTGATCGTTCACTGCAACAGTCAATTTTTCTTTGTGTAACACTCCCCCTTTTCGTCAATCGTCTCCCTCCGCAAAGCAATATCGTAATCAAATAGTGGCTTTAACATAAGCACTGCCCCACCAACGGGCATTCCTCGTTCAGGCCCCTCCCCACTCCCATTATCATGCGAAAAATAACTGTCCTTCGTACATGACGTCATTTAAGACATGCCTTTGCGATGACAGCGCAGAGCAAATTATTAGTCGAGGTAACAATGTGCCAATTGCAACTTCTTTTCAGGGCAACAACGTCCCAGTTTCAACTTCAAGCCAAAGGATTGATTGGTTGGTTGGTTTTATTCCACGAGCCTCGGCCCTCAGCCATGCGCTCGGACATAAAAATCTACAACACAACAACTTGTGCACAGACGCACTAGGTCCTCATACCTCATCATAAATCACACCACCTGTAACCATACAACACATTTCATAACTCGGGAACAGAGCGAAGCAGGGAGCACAAGTGAAATGTTAGGTCGCCGGCCTAAACCCGAACACCTGACCTATTAACAAAGACAGCTACTGCTCTAAGTCTCGCGAATACTGGTGGATAGTGGAGAGAGAGTAGACCGCCCACCCCTAGCCCTGGACGCATGTAACCCTGTAACCCCAACCGCGTAACTGTTGGACAGCTGTACACTCCAGAAGAAAATGCTGTGGGGTCTGCGGCTCACCACAACCTGTACATGCAGGAGTGACACACCATCCCATCCTGTGGCGATGTGCTGCTAGAAGAGAGTGCCCCGTACGTAGCCGGGAGAGAACCCTACTGACTGAAAGCGGAAGAGCATCAAGCGAACATGCAAGAGAGCATCCAGGCTGTAGACCGTGCAGAACCCTACCAGTCGTGGCCACGGACCATTCTCTCTCCCACTCCTTTAGCAACCAAAGGATTGATACACTCGCACGTTTTCATTGTTCCCCTTCCGGGGGTCGTCGTTGCGGTTGCTTCATTTCTGCTATGAGACTTTGGTTTATAATGTAAGATTATTACAGCCAATTCCGTTTCTTTCGGCATTTTTCTTTGTTTCTGCAGTAAAAATTCTTTCTCATGGTTTAAAAGTCACCCGCCAGGAAACCTAAAACAACTAATTTCTCCGTTCCTATTGAGTATTTTTCGACCAAAAATTCGACCTAACCTAACCTAACCTAACGCATTTCTGTACAAGAGTAAAAGTAGGGAGTTACACGTCAGTTTGAAAACTGTTCACTTGTTGTTGCTGTTGTTCTTCTTCTTCTTCTTCAACTGTTTCAGAAAAAAAACTACTACACCTACCTAAAATCTGTCACATGATCTAAGGCAGAAATTTCGTAGTCCTTCATCCTCAAAGAGACCACGTTTTCAATTGGTTGTGCCAGTCCGGATTTACGGAATCCTGAACGATCTGTTTTATTGCTTTACATTGTTTTAGTCGGTATTACTGCATGCTGTAAAAAAGGTAGACGGATTACAACAAAACCGTCAAATATGCCGTAAAAAATGGTTATATGATTGAAGTTTTACTTCACTTGTTAAAATGTAAACGGATAAAAATTGATGATTTTTAATGCAAATAAGCAAATGTACAGTAATTGAGAAAATTGCGTCAGTCTATGTGCAGTTGTGATTTACGACTTTTTTATGGGGGGGGGAGGGGGGTTCGTAAAGTACAACAGCACTTAAACAGTTGGAATTTTCTCAATTGTGCGTTTGATTATTTAAAATAAAAATCAATCCGTGTACATTTTAACAAGTAAACTAAAATGTCAGTCATATAACCCCATTTTTTTAGCTCTTGGCTTTTTTGTTTGTAATCAGGAATTGACAGGACCGCGCGCATTAAGCCAAATGATTTCGCAGGTAGATATTCAAGCAACGTTGTCACCTTGGCAACGACACTTTTGTCATTGTGAATCACACCTATTTTGTAGCTGCGAGACGGCTTTGCTATATCGGTGCGTGAATGCTCTCTGAAATTTAGTTTCCAGACGATTTCTACTTACTTGCTCTTGCTCACGTAATGTCTTCTTCCACTAACCCTCGATTCGCCCCCCCCCCCTCCACTCGATTTTCCCCCACCCCTTCACCGTACGTTGCAGATCATTCAGTTGATTAGCACCAGGCTGATATCCGCCTTGAGTCTCGCCCCCCCCCCCCCCCATAAACTCCTACCTGTTTACAATATTCTGACACTGACGTTGCAATCTCGTTTGGAATAAAGGGGAATTTTGAAAGGAGTTTGAATATTAACAAACAAATTTGTTTCGTACAACAGTAGGACTTTTTTGACTCTCCTAAATTCAAAGTGAATAATTCGGATCCGTTGCATACACTATTTTAACCAATAAAAAAGAAAAATAAGTTGGAAATAACCTATACACTAGCAAAAACGTTGTACAATAAGTCACCTTTATGCATTTAGGTTAGCTATCCAAGTGATATGAACCGGATTCGAACCACCGAATCACTCCACCATCAGATTTGACACTTCTTTGCACTCCGTGTTGTGCCCTGTTGGAACTCGCTTCCAACTGAGGTGGTGACTTCACCTTCTCTTCATTGTTTTCGTCGGTTAATTAGAGCTGGTGACCTATCTAAATTCCTTAAGAGGGTTTATTATTGATACATCCTTTACCTGTAGTGCACCTGTCTTCTATTTTTTCTTTATTATCGAATTAAATCAGGGGCGGTGTTAGTGGTTTTACCCTTCCGTCACCAAACCAGCTATATGTGGCAGGTTAAACATTTATATTATTATTTACCCATACCACCTTTACCAACATGGCCACTTGTTCACTGGCGGCAAGAAATAAAGAAAGAATTTGATAGAATTTAGTACCATTTCTTGCTAAAAAATGCCGTCATGTGTTAAATGATTTAACTTGTACGCGTATATTTTTGTTTTTTTCGTTTACTAAGGCCGCTAAAAATTAATTAAGTGGTTGTCAGGAGTGCTAATAAAAAATTTGACGCTAGCGACTTACGAATACTGTTTATTCGTGATTTTTCAGATGTGGGCGATGGCTTTTATTTCTTTAACCAAACAAAACAAAATCAGCGACCTACATTTTGTTGTAGAGTACAGACATCTCTGTTTTAATCTGTGTTTGAAACGCGCTTACATTGGTTTAGACAGGTGCTCCTGTGAATGGAGGAATGGGTTGCTATGGTTAACGACTCGAGGAAGTGTTTGGTGAAAGCGCTGATGGGTGATCCGGATTTTTTTTAGACAACGTCGTAGTAAACGTTTCATGCGCTAAGAAAAAAATAACCATGCGTGCGCTCCTGAGAACCAATGAATTAACTTTCGCGGCATAAAAAGAACAACTATTTGCTCAATAAAGCAAAAATATTACCTCTGAGAAATCCACGCGTTATTTAAACTGCAGTAATTGACACACTCTGCAAACAACGACAACTAGTGGCAATAAATGGTACTCAAATTGGTAAATCACAAATTTTCTCTTTTTAAATTTGTGATTTAATTGCTCTCTTTAATTGCTCTTTTTGTGTTAAAAAGAGTTAATGAAAGGCCTATTATTGAAATAAACAGGAGTGAAACACTTTATTTGCCATTTCAACATTAGGAAACGTTCTTTTGTCGAACCGTTTGTCACCCTAATTTCTTGAAGCGTGAAGTGATCTAAAGCAAACTAATACTTGTAGACATGATCTGTCCGAATTTTGAACCTGACTGGACGTTTAAGGAAAACGACATCTGGGAAAGAGAGGAGAAAGCAGGGGAATTCGAACCCGAAACCTCTGATCACATCGGAGGGGAGGGGGGGGTGTTATAATGTCCAGAATATATCGAAATAGATCCCATAGCCGCTGAAAAAGGACGTCAGTCTCTCACACTACCACGGCCAGCGCTGACTAGTGAGGACTTTGCCATGACTACGATCATTATAAAAGCCAAAAATTGCAGGGCGAAAAGCGTATTGGGCTTTTAAGGATTAATAAACACAAATGCAACCTATTTCCTATGACATGGAACTGAAACGTTAGGTTACCTGTGATGAGAATTGAACCCACGACCTTTGAAGTCAAAGGTACAGGCCCTAATTCTCAGCCAATAACCTTTAGCGATGCTTTAGCACGAGTTATCGATAGTCAGTGTTCTGAAGTTTTCTTGCGTGCAATGGAGACGTGTGAAGAAATGTGTAAAACTCTCTATAAAAATCCTATAAATGGCTGAGAGTTTATAGAATTTATCTAGTAACAAAAGAAGAATTACGCAGCAACTAACCTCCAGCAACCACCCCCCCTCCCCCCAAAAAAAATAAAACATGCACAAAAATAAAGCACACTGAGAATCAAGACGAACACTATTAAAGCAAGGCACTCAAGGTGCATCATTAAAGGGGCGTACCTTCTCACTATATTCGAGCACCCTGCGTGAAATAGCATTTTCATCATTTACACTGGTTAGAATGAATGTAGCAAAATTATTTATAACGACGGCAAAAATAGGAAAATGGAATACTTTTGCAACATTTACAGGCGTATGAAATAGTGTAGCAAATCTGAGCCATACAGGAAAGCAGGGCAGGTGGAAGGCACCTTTAAGTGTTAAGACGTCAGAAACGGGGCGAGGGCCTTTAATCCGCCAACTTTAAAATAATTATCAGAATGATTGTCAACTTTGTTGTTATTCTTGTTGTTATTTTTGTTATTGTCGACGTCGTTACCTGCAACAAATCCTTTAAATTTACATCCCATGAAACTCGTTAAGCAATCGGCATCGTATTCGTGCTTTCCGTAATCGTTCATCGAGGCGAGTAGCATTGTTCGTACCCGAGAACTAGCGAGAGAAAGGGTTATTTTGGAGGGTGGATGGAGGGGAGGGGGCGCATTAAGCCCTGTCCAAACTAGTACCTAGAGAGCGTTATTCCCTTTTTTTTCTTTTCAAAATTTGGACTATTTACCCGCAAACTTGCTAATCACAAGCAATGACGTAGGTCTGAGAAATACGAAGTCACTTTCCTTACCTGTCCTCAATTTCTGCAGGCTTGATCTATCCTAAAAAAAGAGGGTTGCATATGCTTCCGGACTGAAAAAAGTATGAAGTTCTATTCCGAATCAGACTTGGGAGAAGTGAGAGGACCATTAGTTAGTTAGTCAAGAACGGCGAAGAGTCAACGTATTCCACCAGCCCAATCTCCCCCCCCCCCCTGTCACCCCCACCCCTCCCCCCAAAAAAACCATCCAAACCGTCTCTTGACAGAATTTAACGGGGGAGCTACGACAACTGATTCAGGAAGAGAGTTCCAGAGAGGGAAAACACTTTTTACAAAAAAGTAATGGGTGCGGTTGAGGTTAAAGGGCCTTTGTCGAAGCCTGTTGTCAGCGTCTACCGTTGCATGTGCGCTGTTTTAACAGCTGGTGGCAGGGGGGTTGTGTTGGGATTACATACAGTTGGGACGTGTAAAATTGTTAGTTAAGGCGCGTAAAAATTATCAGCATTACCCGCTCACCCCCTCCCCCCAATTATAGTTACGCCACTAATTCGTTGCTCACGAAAGGTGTACGTTACAGATCAGAGGGGCTGCGTTAAAGTGAATCGATAGTGCAATTAGGAGGAAACGGTCCCTCGACCGACTTCACGCGAGTTAATTACACGGAAAACTATTTGCCATATACAGTTGGTGTTGGTGACTAATTAGTGGAGCGAACGAAATGAGCGTAGTCTACTAACCTATTGCAAGTTGCACCATCACATTTGAAAATCGCAAGCTGTACAAAGGAAATTATGAAACTTCAACAATGCCTCGTTGAAATGACAAGCTCTGGGCTCGAGCTCGCAACCCGATCACAGTGTAGGATCCGTTACTCTGGTGCCCTGCAAAGGTTGGAAGATTTTACAATAGTTCGATAGTGTGCGGTATTTGCTTCTGCAGATATCGCACAAAACCGTAATATCGTCTGAACGATAATAACGCAAGAATCGTTTCCACGAAACTGAAGTGGTTTAGTTTGGTTTATAATTTGTTCTGTGGTATTGTAATTTTACATGAGGTTATGTGAGGTACCTTTTCTATTCTTCTACTATCCCATTCGATGGCACAAGTATTTGCGTTTGCACTAGTATTTTGTCTCATTTTTTAATGAATATTTTTTATGTATGTAGGGAAAATGTTGGGAGGTAAAATGCTTGAGGAGAGCTGTCCTGGGAGGGGGGGGGGGGTGTTCGAGCTAAGGGCCATGGAACAAATAGGAAAAAAGTTTGCACTTCTGCAAAATCTGGTTTTATTGACTCATACTGGAATCGTATTAGTCGAAATCATGGAACAAAAGCACACCTTACCGATTATGAAAGAAGAAACCGGCGTTAGGTCTAATGCGGTCTGATCCTTGTTCCCTGGAATTGAAGTTCAAATTGCGGTTCGTTTCGTTCGAGTAAAATCTAAACGGTTTCTTTATTTGTGTACCTTCACAGCTGTGAGTTCCATGGGGAAACGAGCTCTAATGCTTTTTCCCCTCAATGACGCGGCTTTTGATGTAACGTCATGATAAAAATTATTTTTGCGTAATATTACGTGATTGATTCGTTGAAAATTAGGATGTGGAAAGGTTCCAGGCGTTTCCGCCTGATATTGACAATCTGTCAGACTTTCATGCTTTTCAAGGCCTGTAAGAAAGGTTGTGAAATGCCACACATTTCTAGCTTGCTTCCAAACCGATGTCCAATGCCCTAATTGCTCAAACGACTGCGATGAACAGAGGAGACTGTAGTTGTAATTGACCCTGAAACTTAAGGGTTCTATGCTCCTTCAACAGCTACACAATTTAATTCTAGTTATATTATAGATTATATATACTACTTGAGCTTCTTGAGCTTCGCAGAATTAAATTTGATCTGATACTAACTTACCGGATTCTCAACCATCAGCTGGACGTTCCCTTACCATTCTTTGACTTGGCTAGGACCATAGGACGTACTAGAGGCCATAATTGGAAACTTTCCCTTCCCTCTGCTCGTTTGGAATGTCGAAGAAACTTTTTCTCGTTGAGAGTAGTTCATACTTGGAATGCCCTGGGTTGGGAGACTGTAAATGCTAACTCTTTGTCCACCTTTCGATTTAGACTTTCACAGGAACCCCTCCACATTTTCTTGAAGCGCCCCATTTAGCATGGGAATGGTGTCTGTGGACCAACCCCCTTCCGTTGACCACCAAGCTTAGTTTGCTGGGTAAACACTGTTTTATTATTATTATAAACTGGTTATTATTATTTTATTTAAATATATTATTTTATTACAAAAGAACGTTGGAGTTCTTGCGCCTTACAGGCTTTTTAATTCTGAATTGTTTATTTTTAGGTGGTGACAATTCCTAGTTTGAGGATGCTTTTGTTTTTAGTACTTACCATAACCATACCTTGTTTTATATAACGATGTTTTTTTTTTAACCGTCTCATTTGTTCATCTGCCTTTTATTTTTTTACTTGGGCCAATCCTACACTTCCTGTGTCCAACACGATTGGCGATGCCATCGGGGGCCTTAGAGCCCCTGGCAGGTCTAACCTTGGTGGTAAGGCATTCGTGTCCTCATACCTCATCCCCCTGACCTTCCCACGGCCAAATCTATTTCCTTTATATGATATCGTCGTCTGTTTTTAAATTGGGCTGGCTGTTAGTGATCCTAGGATCCTTGCCTGACCTGTTGCTATTGTAACAAATTGTTTTATTTATTATAGACATTATTTCAGCCTTGTCGTAGTCGGAAGTATTGCCATTGCAATCCCGAGGTATCCTCTTCTCTTCTAAACCACATTAAAAAAAAGTCTGGTTGGCCTTAGGAGCGAGGCGAAAGAGGACGCGTTTACGCAACTGTTCGCCTTCGCATTCTCGCAGCGAGAATTTAATCGCGATGGCAAAGGTATGTTGCCGTGGCAACAACGCTACCTGTATTAACTGAATCCGACATCATTTCAGTAAATGCTTGCAGTCTTATAATCTATGCAATAATATAAACAATACCTCCTGACGAAACAATATTCCCAGCCGCTTCTGAACTCTCATTATTGACTGTTTTCGTTGCGATCCGGCAGAGTCAAAATCACCGCTATATTGGAATTTCAGATGATTGCTAGCTTCAAGCTGCGAGAACGCAAAGACGCGTCGTTGTAGAAACACGCCCTTACCTCCTCGACAATTGAATTAATGTGATGGTTGTTGCCTAACTTGGGGCGATACATTAGGTGTGTCTATATCAGGAAAGGAGCACATTGTTAACAATCCAGTTATGAAGTTTACAACATGTTTTATTTTGTGTGGATTCGGCAGATATTAACCACTTTTTAAACTCTTAACCAAGTCCGGCAGTAGTTAGTCAGGAAATAACTACAAATAGTATTACAAAAGAAAACGAACGGCCTAACCCACGTGAAATCACCAGTCAGTAACTCGCAACAACAACAGAACATAACAACGAAACCTTAGAACAGTAAATATTCTTATTTTTAAAGGTGGATAGGTTCTATAAATTAAAAGAAAATATAATGTGCTTCATTAAAACAAAACAAAGCAATCTATGCTCAGCTAAGCAAAAGGCAAGGAATGAATGGAAATGTGAAAATGGGGCCAACCCAAATAAGACACCAATTAGATCTTACATCAACCATTGCCTGAAGAATAATACGGTACGCCATCACGAATTCGAAAACAAACAGGAACTCGTCTGATATTTAAGACAAGTTTTAACTGAACCAAAGCAGAAAAGGAAAAAGAATAAGGTTTCCTGTAAAGCTTGTCGCACACTACTCTGTTACGTCCCGTTCCAACGACTTGCGGCAATGGCTGGTTCAGAGCACATTGCTTCCGTTGCTAACCATTTCAGTCTTTTAAATTTGATCGCGCCCAAATTGCCGATGTAGGTACCTTATTCATGTACCTAAGTACCTTGGGTACTTTAATTAAGTAAATCGTTGTAAATTAGGCATTAATGTTTTACGCTCGGGCATGATAAATGCCAAAAGTCCAGAAGGTAACTGAAATAGATTCGCATCTGTATTTAGTTGGGGAAAGGTGTTATGCACAGATACGTGATGGACGACGACGGCCGTCGACTGACGGCAGGTGCGTCCACTTCTTCGATACGATCAGTTTTTGACTGTAAAGACTCTAACTCGATAACCCTGTCCGTCGGCCGACGGATCGTCAAGGAACGGGACGGAGCAGTACACGCAGCTCATCTAATTTACATGCTTTTTAATCCAAGCAGAAATTTGACGGCCTGCGGCGGGACGGAACGGAACAAAACGGAACGGAGTAGTGTGTGACAAGATTTTGGATTCAGATACCTCAATGTTGCTGAAGTACACCTTACTGCTGTCCTCAACAACCAAAACAAAATGTTTCAAATGTTCCTTAAAGTTTTTACATTTGAACCTGGTGGGTAAGGTTATGATGGTGTGTGCTACTTGGCTTAACAGCATCTGTGAAAATGTTAAAAACTTATCGGCATATATCATTAATAGAATGATAAACTGAAAGTCGACGACTTGAATGAAGAATCATATCAAAAACCAAAAATAGTAAAGGGGCCGCCAAGTTACGAATGGTTCGGCCCTTCAAAGGAGTGATATCAACACACCAAAACATTCGCCAACTTAATCGCACCGCTTAATAGTTCGAAAGTTAAATGAAAACCAGAACATTGCTACTTTCGGTAGCAACGTTCAAGTTTTCATTTAACGTCCAACGTATAATACGGTGCGATTAAGTTGGTGAATGCTTTGATGTGTTGATATCACTCCTTTGAGGGGGACGAACCATTCGGAACTTGGGGGCCCATTTTACCGGTTTTGGTTTTTGATATGATATCACTCCTTTTTTTTAATCAACTCCACTACTGTGCAGATTTGTAATAAAGTGGCACGTCAACAAGAAATTAATTTTCAACACTTTGCTACTAACTTTTGTCTATAGGCCGAACCATTCTCAACTTGGTCACCTCTTTATCGGTATTTCGTTTGGTTTTAATTTTAATAAATAAATAAATAAATGTTTAACCACTTAAGGTGGTAAGGAGTAATGGAAGGGTAGGGGAACCACTAACACCAAGCCTAGAAAAAAATAAGATATTGTGTAGAAAGAAGTAAACAGGAAAAAAGTATGTAGAATGGCCTAGACCCAACGTGCAAAGAAACCTGTCCGTGACCAAATTCAATACTCACGCAAGAGAAACCGAGAGAGAAACAAAGTTTTCAAGCAACGTTTAAAACCCGCAACAATTGACGCAGATACAGCCTCCTCAAAGAATTCCACGCTTGCACAACCCGGAGGGCGTAAAAATGTCGCCTACAATCAAGTCTGGAAACCAAATTTCGTTTGTTGTAATTTGGTTTATTTAGTTAATTTTGGTGTGTTGATATCACCCCTTTGAAGGGCCGAACCACTCTCAACTTGGTGGCCTCTTCACCAGTTTTTGGCTTTGTTTATGTTGGTTTATTTTTCGTGAATTGGACGTGAATACAATTTCTTTGGCAACGTTGTTTAGATTTATCGTGATACACTAGTGTATGTCTAGGCACGCACGTCAGTATACAAGTTGTCATTGTCCGATCTTTGGCCGTCCAATGAGAGACGATGTCGACAATACTAACAATGGTTATGACAATATTTTCGTACTTACGCACCCTTCCATCCCATCCCCGTTACGCCCCCAGGCTTCAAACCATAAAAGTACGCAGTTATACTGCTGTGCGCAGTTGCACTGCACCCATTCATCCAATTTCATAGTTGTATAACCTTCCCGTTATCTCGGTATCGATGAGTAATCACCCTATGGGATTTAACATAGGGATGAGCGGACTAGCTAGCTGCTAGTAACTAGTAACAAATTTTCAACGTTATTGAGGGTCAGATTTTGCATTGAAAGCAGCTTAACTGGCATTCCTAAACGAGTTAATTTTTGTCAGGTGGGTCATTGCTCTCGATTTCAACACAATTTAAGCTTTTGTACCGCATTATTATTTTTCCCCAAGTACCTGAAATGTGCCCAACTATGCTTCAAGATATAAGACACTGACGCTATGGCAACGCGCTACAATGGTTTTCAACCTCGACAATTGAACTGATGTGATGTTTGTTGCCTAACTTGCCTAACTAGATACTAAAAAATTTAATTTAAACAAGCGGCTACAGCGACTGCCTAGTCGCATTGGTCTTCTGTACAGTTACTCCACTTCCAATGTTGAGGCACACACCTCTATCATGCACTACAACAGCTATCTCTATCATACTAATCTAAAAGCAGTAGCCATTACAATCGTCGGTTAAAAATGTGTTAGCTTTCAGGCCTATTTTACATGTTTAGCGTAATTGTCAGATTTAGGCCAAATTAAAAATGTAGTTTTAATTTCGTAAGTAGCAGTTATAGGCCTAATGGAGAATCTGGTTCGACGATAAGCCTATTCATTCATGCAACAATGCGACAAACGAATCTGAAATCTATTTGTTTTTATTGAGTGTTACCTTAGGATTTTAATTCGACGATCAAATGTTATAATTTAATTTAGTTACGTCGAAGAATTCTATTAGCTATAAGGAAGTAACGATGTTTTAATTTACCCCGTTATTTAACTAACTTCTCACACTGAATCTAACGTTGTAAACAATGGTCGTCAATATCTGGTACCATGCCAAAGTTGATAAAGCGACGGACGGATGGACGGAGAAAGTCATTGCAATAGTCTTCTGAGCCGGTACGGCTGTACAGAAGACTAAAAAAGGTGCTTATATGTGGCGTGTATGTCTACACTTGTCTTTGGTTATCGTTAATTCCAAGGTTCATGGTGTTCAATTTAACCAATATAAGAAATACATTACTCAGTAATCTACGAAATAAAGCCGTTTTGTATTATTAGAGCGAAGCAAGGCATAAAGGCCGATGACTGAATTATGAATCCCCTATAATGCAACCATTGTATCCGCTCATGAAATATTACTACATCAATTAACACCAATTTTTGTACATTGGCAGCCTCACACCCAGAGGTGGTTTTAACAAAGAAAGTTTAAAATTGGACATGTTGTTGAGGAATAATAACGGTGACAAAACGCACAGGTGGTGTGAGCTGCTCACCGATTTGCTCACCAGTAGTTTCCGAAGCACAAAAATCTGCGGCATCGTTGGTAAATATCAAGATGGATGTAACTCGCGCTCAGATTTCTGCTTACGTTAATTCGCAACCACCGTCAACGCCATCCAGCGACACGCTACCAAACCAAATGGACAAAGAAACGATGAACCACAATGCTGTCTCCAATGCAACATGGGTTGTTTGCAATTGCGTCGCTCTGTTTTGTCTGTAGTGTAACGATGACACCCTAGAAGAGGCAGTTTATTAATTTTAATTAAATTTATTTAATTTTAAACAAAGGAGTGTATTGTTACGTCAGGTTTCAATAAATGC
>JAHWFP010198702.1:176390-191812 GCA_023313725.1 Lithobius niger | reverse complement strand
CAAAGTTGGGCACTAATTTAATCTGCATTTATTGAAACCTGACGTAATAATACACTCCCTTTTCTAAAATTGCAATGTTTGTCTCTTTGGTATTTGCAATGGTTGAGGACGGCAGTAAAGTTTCACGTGGACTTAACATTTCAGCACCACTATACTATCTGAAGCCTTACAGGAAAACTTATTTTCGTGTTGCGTTGCTGTTTTGTCTTCTTTTAGGTAAACCTTATCTTAAACAGCATAATCGTTCGTTTTTGTTTTCTACTTCGTTTTTCCGTTGTATGACTAAGCCGATTTTTAGTTGCGGCTGTAATGGAACACGATATATAATGTTAGTGGACCCGAGTACTACATGAAAAAAACACCGCCGTTTGTCATAATATATCGTGGTGAAATCTCTTTTAGCGTGAATTTGCAGAAAATAATTATAAACGGTAATGAAAACACTATTACCGCAGATTAAACACGTTTGAAGCACGCGTTCGCTTCTCGTATCATTTATGCGCCACATTTCGCTCGTGGTGGCAGATTATCCAGACGCGCTCGTAATGAATGGTGATGGATTCGATCGCAGAGAACTGGGCAGAAATCAGACGTTATGGAGCACTGGGAAGAAATCATGCTGGTGAAGAAGTCATGAAAAATATTTTGAAAATGTTACCACAAAATGCAAAACATATGTATTGGAGCATCTCTCACTCGGCCGAGTAACTGAGAAATGTGCATATATCGTAATTTTTGTAGTAGGTTTACGTTTCAGTGGAGGATCTCCCGTCGTGGCATCTGGAGACTACATATCGAATTGCTTTAGGTCTGGAGCAGTGCTGAAGAGTATGATCGGGCATGGGGTTAATTCATATTCGTCCTGCCCCGCTAACACACCCCCCCCCACTCCCCCACGCCCTCAATCATTTTACTATTCAACCCAAACCTGAAAGTACGGTTCTTCTGAATGTAACATTTTACATGTCTTTTTTTCTCTCGCATAAATTGTGTAAAAACTGAGTTTGGCCTCGGTATCCGGGCCTGAGGGGGGGGGGGGGTAGACGCCCCGCTAGCCCCACCCTCAGGTAGCCCTGGTTGGGATTTTCTTTATTTGTCTTCTTAAACTGGCTGCTTCGTTTCTCTCTGCTGGCGCGACGCTCGCACATACTTCATTCTAACCACCACTACACTGACGACCATTCTGCGGTACATTGGGGAAAGTAAGTAACGCGACTGGATGCTACATTTCCTTAAAGGGTTCGGTTTGAAATCCTAAATCAACGGTTTAAAGGCACATGAATCCATGTTGGCTTTCCTGTGTAACTCAGTTTTGCGACATTAGTTCAAACGTATGTAAATTTTGCCAACACAGTCATTTTGTTTTTGTTTTTTCCTGTCGTGCGAGACGATTTTGCGACATTAAGGCCGCCCGCGCACTGAGCGACTTGGCCGCACGGCCAGGTTGCTGCAGCCAATGAAAATGATTGCTGCTTGGTTTTACATACGGTAAGCATTCTCATTGGCTGCAGTGACCTGGCCGCGCGGCCAAGTCGATCTGTGCGCGGGCGGATCAAATCTAACCTGCGTAAAGGTTGCAAACGCTAGTCTCAACGGATCGCACGACATACCGGAAGGATTTATGCCCCTTTAAGAATTAAAAGGACATACCTTCTCACGCCGTAAGAGCATCCTGCGTAAAATAGCGTTAGCAGCATTTTCACAGGTCAGAGTGACTAGCAAAACCGTTTCTCACGACGGGAAAAAATAGTTAAATATTGCTGCAACATTTACAAGATGTTGTCTTTTCAACATTTACGTACGTCTGAAGTCCTGTTGCAAAACTGAGCTATGCAGGGAAGCCAACCGGTAGGAATGTACCTTTAAGACGTACAAGTCGGTGAGTTACCCAACATCAAAACGGTTTGGCAACGCGTCGATCCCCTCGTCCCGGCTGGCTCACTTACTAGACAGAGCGAATCCCGCCGCGAAGGCAAAGATGTAGGCCTATCTCCCAACCGACGTCTCTCCCCGACGAAATCTGAATGCACACTGCCGCTCTCTCTCTCTCCTCGTCGCTTCATCGAGCGGCTTCAGCTCGGAACCCCATCACGTGACGTCTCCCGACCACGTGACCTACAGCTCTTCCCTCCTGGAGCTCAATGAATGCTCCTGCTCTTCCTCGCTTTCGTCAACACCAGCACGTGGCTGCTGGCGGAGCATTTGCTGGCGACGACTCCTCTCGCGCAAGTGGCAGTCTGTGTCACGTGGTGAGTGGAAGTCGCGTCCGACATACCGACCGACCGACAGTGGACCTCCTGGATTACATCACTGTTCGGTGGCGTCCGATTATATTTGAGCTCTAGTGCAGCAACAATGGCGCCCATGGAGGCTTGCGAGAGGCTAACAATGCATGTGCGATTGTTGTACATGTTGTGCCTCGGCCTCCTCGTGATACAGGTTAGCAGTGTTATTCTTACGTTCCAGTGGCTCAACAATGGTGCGCCCTGCGGTGTTGGCCACGCAGCGGGTGGCGGTGTACCTCCTGCGGCGGGGCCGTTTTCCCTCTGGAGCCTTTGGTCACCTTCAAATGAGTCCTCGTCGTCGAGTAGTTCGAAAAAAGAGAGCCGGCCCCTGCGAAGAGACGAGAGATCCGTTCGAGATTCGGCCCTGATTGACTGGGATCAGGATCAGGAGTCGGGTCATCATCGGACGAGGCACGGGCACCGAGAAAAACACCACGATCGGGGGGAATACGAGTCGAAAATTCGAAGATACCGACACTTCACGGACGAGGACAAACCTTGGGTTCCAGTCACCTCTCGAATATCGGTGAGCTTTGTGTGTGTTTATTTTTCTTCTTTTCTTAAAGCTGCTTGCTTCTATTAATTTGGTTCCTGGTGTAACTCATTTTTGCATCATTCGGTAACTTAACGTCAATTTCGCAAAACATTGCGGAAATGACGCACTTTGCAAATGAGAGGTGTTGCAAAAAATCGGAAGGTTTTCCGACATTCAATCAGTGATGCAACCACGCATTTTGTTTGAGGTTGGGGGGGGGGGGCGGGGAGAAACACAAATTAAAATTCAGAATGGGTCCGAGAAACCAGCTAAGAAATCTGAAAATTGGGGGGAGGGGTTATTTTAAGTCTTTGGAATCCTTCAGACCTCAGTTTTAGCAATTTTGTAACTTTCAAACGTTAACAAAAGCTAATTTTAGAAATTTTTCAGTTGCAATAATGATTTAAAGGGACACCCGGCCTGCCTAATAACATTCCGCGTGCCAAATTACAGCTACGCGCAGATCGTCATCCGAGCAATTACAGTGCCAAGGTCGGCTGGGGTGGTAGCTGCGTTTCTCGCATAGCTGCTGTCTCGGTTGGCTTCGAGACAGAATCAAGTCAACGATTATGTCGTCACAAACCGAAATGATTCTCGTATTTTAAAATCACAATTTATAATTTTCTATAGGCTAGTGTCTTATAATTTTGCTTCGGCGATTTATTGGAATAATTAATTTTAATTTTTACCGCATTAGTCTATTAGATTTTAGATCTCATGGTAATTATTAGAAAATTAGTAGATGTACACACAGAGATGAAACGTCATGATTACTGTACGCGCGCAATGCCTCATTTAATGACGGGTCGTTCTTAAATATAGTTAACAATATTCAACAGAAAATCTCCTAGACGCTACATTTTAAAACGGTTTTTAGCAAGGGAAACACTAACGGTAAGAAAATAGATCCTTGATGTGGAGGATCGAGAAAAATGGTGCTGGGAGGTATATCCCTTTAAATTTCTACTTTCGCCACATTGAACTCTTAACTTCTGGCTTGGGCGAAGGGGGCACTAGCTCTCTTCCCTCCTCACTGCCCCACCGCAGTCATTCAAAGCTTTATAAATATTGCGAAAGCAAATTTTATACGTGGGATACTCGAGAAGAGGAAGAGGGGAAGTCCCTTTAACAGGTATAGATTCACTCAAACCTATGCTTATTTATTTATTTATTTATTTACTGAATGATATCACGAAGCATAGAAAATGCTCATAGTACATGCTAACTGCAAAAGTAAAATAAAATATAAAGTCAAAAATGAAAACATAATACAATCGTACGCAGCATATACAACTCAAACTTAAAATATGCTATATAGGAGATCTAACGTGACTGTAGAAGTGAAAACATAAAGTGGCATAGCAAAGTGAAACACCGAAGTGGTTTTTGGAGTGACCGTGTTGAAGCCGTAAGGTAAAGTGGCCAATACTGTAAGCAACGTTTTTTTTTTCAATTTCTGCCTTAGTTCATTAATTGTTGCTATGTATATGTATACTTCTTATGCTTGCTATAAGAGCCGAAATGAATAGTTTCAAAGTTGGTTGAGTAACAGTCACTGCATGCACGATCGTTGTTACGGGTTTATCGCGTTGGTATCAAGACGGAGAAAAAGGCAATGGAGCTACACTGAGAAGTGCGATTTACTTTCTTAAGAAGACCATTACCCCGGGACCCTCGGGGAGGGGAAGGGGGGGGGGTTGGACAGATCACCCAATGGGGAAGTGCGGGGAGGGGAGGGCAGGGGACTGGGGTTACAGGGGGGGTGCAGGGGGTTCGGGGCAACAGGGAGGGGGGCAGAACACACAATGAGGGAGTGCGGGGGGATTGCAAGGAGTGCGTGGGAACAGAAGGGCGTTTTCAAGTCATGTTGCCCAGTATAGTATTTCGTTCGCGCATGCGCAGATGATCTGCGCGGGTGCAGCTAGTTAGTTTTAAATGTTTTGGCAAGTTATTAATTTAAGATGAGCGTAGTATTTTTTTTTCGTTTTGCCATAAAAATTCCTCCATAAAGGTATCGCCAAGTTTACTTTCCTTATACTTGCTTTTTGTTTTAAGTTGCGTATTTGTTACTTAAAAGGACGTACCTCCTCATTAAATTCGAGTAGCCAACGCGAAAAACCTTTGCAACATTTCTATAGATTAATTGAATGTAGCAAAACAGTTTCCCACGAGAAAAAAAAATAGGAAATTGTATGCCTTTGCAAAATTTTCACGTTTCTGAAGTAATGTCCTAAAACTGAGGCATACAGGAAAGTCACCCGGGAGCAGTGTACCTTTAAGGTGTACCCCGGTAGCAGTGTACCTCAGAATTAATATATCCTATTGGTAAAAGTAGGCTGCTCCTGGACGTAGTGAGGACTCCACAAATTCATCAAATGCACTACAAATTTTAATTTTCGAAAGTTGTGTTATTTTCTTGCTCACCTACACGATAAAAACAATGATATTTACTAAAAACCACAAACACTCGAACCTGACAGTGTTTGTGGTTTTTAGTAAACATCATTGTTTTTATCTTGTAGGTGAGCAAGAAAGTAACAAAACTTTCGTAAATTAAAATTTGTAGTGCATTTGATGAATTTGTGGAGTCCTCACTGCGTCCAGGAGCAGCCTACTTTTACCAATTTTATCATGCTCCACAAAATAATCTGTTTATTAAGTAAGTAAGAAGTTTATTACGACGGCTCGAAGTTCATGGTGAACTTGTGTGTGCCGTATAAAGCAGGTACGATATATGGCTCATGATAACAATAATACGGAGGTAAATAAAGAACACATTATTTGTTGACAAGTACTATTTTGAACATAAATCCATAGTAGGAATCAGAAACAAAAATAAACACAATGTAACAGTTTAAGTACAAAACAAAACAAAAAAAAAAAAAAAAAGGATTAATATATCCTAATTTCCTTCGGTTTTTAAATCCTATTTCTTATTGTTTCAGTTCTAAAACGTGCTTTTAGAATTATGTTTGGAATCGTTTGTAACTATAATATCGACGTTCTGGTTGCGTTTTGATCAATTTCAATCCCGCATCTAATATTGGATGGTATTGGATTTTTATATAAATGTTGCAAATGCTATGTCGCATAGTCTTCGAAAATATAACCTAACCTCTAACTATTTTCATATACGAAAAAAGCAAAATAGCTTTTGCAACACTTAATTAGTTTCGAGTGAAGGTAGAAGAATCGTCTCACACAAGGAAACAACAAGCCAACTTGAAAACGAGGATCTTTAACTGTAAGGGCGCATTTATGCACGGCCGACTCGCCTTCGCCTTCTCGCAGCTACAAGGTAGAAATCATTTGAAATTCCAACATGGCGGCAGTTTTAGCTTTACCGACTCGCAAGAAAACAGTCAATATGTGAGGTCATAAGCGATTCGTCAGGAGGAATTGTTTATCTGTTTGCCACGGATTATAAGACTGCAAGCGAATCTTCAAAGGTGTCGAAGTTAGCTAATCCAGGTATCGTTGTTACCATGGCGATTAAATTCTAGCTGCGAGAATGCAAATGCGATTCGTTACTTAAACGCACCCTAACATTTTTTTTCCTTTTAACTACCGACTTTCCTCTCTTTGAAAACTAGTTCTTAGCCCATTTTACAGGTATACCTCTGTAGATGTGCCCTTTCCCTAGGGCCTTTTCTAATTGGTCAAGTGGTTCAGCGGTTAGAGAGAGAAATCGTCTTTATTTGGGGCCCTAGCCCGAAGCTATGCCCCTACTTTAAATAATACACATTAAATAACGTTTAGAGAGCGTTAAAAGACCAGAGTGATTGTTTTACATAGTTTTGAACATTGTTATTATGCAACAATACTAACTGCAAACGCCAGCTGCAAGACGTAGACTCAAGATTACTCCTAAACAGTGTTTTCAATTTTTGCAGGAAGTACAGATTTACGGTAAGATCTACATTTGGGGTTTGGCTAACATCCTGGACCACTGCACTGTGATTGAGGTTGGCTGATTCAGCTGCAATTATGCTTTCATCCCTCCCCCTTGTCGAACTAATAAATACCAATCTTCCTTTTTCCCTCAGGCTCTTTTAAGTTATGGAATAATCAGCCTATACAGTAATCAAGAACGCCCCTTCTGTTGAAGCATTTAAAAGTCTCATCTAAAGTCATTTCACGTGATATCGTATCGTCCCAAACGCCGAACGGCAATTCATCAACTACAGTTTCTTTATTTCTTCACGACGCTTTTAGTTGCTGATAAACCTGTCTGCATGCTTTAGGAGATATCTGAAGTAAATTACGCTGGTCTAGCCAGTTGTGGGACATCTTAAGTGGCTGTTTAAAGAATTGCTTTCGTTAGAGCGTAGTTTTTAGTTTATTACGGTGTTATTAGTTGTTACGTTGTTTATTACGATGCCAGGACATCGTCGGACATCCCATGACATCGACTGCAGCTCCCTTTCCCCGGTTGTGTCTCCGCCTCCCGTAACATTACCAACGATGTAGTTTTGCTCCAATTAAGTATCCCTCCTCTCTTTAATGAATAATGCGTCGATCCCCCCCCCCCCCCCGGTTACGTCTCCACTACCCATCGTTTCCATTATTGGAACAAATAGGAGACGAATGGACATCATCTAAGCCATTAATCTCCGTGCCAGCTATAATACGGCAATTTTCAATTAAAGATATCTTTAGTCCTTTTAAAGCTATCTTCAATTCCATAAAGATATCAAAAATTTTGCTCATATCAGCAGTTCAATTAAAGATACCAGTAAATCTGGTATTCCACATGAACTAAACCGTGTCAGCGCATTTTTCGCTTTACTCTCTCAGCGCGCTTACGCAACGACTCGCTTTTGTATTTTCGCAGCTGAAATTTAATCGCGATGACAAAGGTGTCATTGCCATGGTAACAAGCGCTCCCTAGATTAGCTAAATCCGATATCGTTTGAGCAAATGCTTGCAGTCTTATAATTCGTGACAATAAGATAAAGAATTTCTCCTGGTGAAACAATTTTCCCAATCGATTCCAAACTCAATTATTGACTCGTTTCGTTACGAGCTGGCAGATCTAAAACCGCCGCCATGTTGGAATTTCAGATCATTCTAGCTTCTAGCTGCGAGAATCCAAAGGCAAGTCGTTGCGTAAATGCTCTCTCAATCTTTCATTTGGCGCTACTCTTTACCTTCGTAGGGCCCTTACTTCCGGAGGAGTAGGCGTACAAACATGCAAACAAACAAACAGATCGTATGTCACTTTTCAATGATGTAGGTGAAATACAGCATGCTGCAGAATATAGTGAACGAACTGTAAGCAACAATTTTAATAATCTGCACGGAAATAATCAGTAGCCTACATCGATTTTACGATGATCTGCGGATCAAAGATATTGCTTGAAGCATAGATCAACGCAAATAGAGTGAGCGAAGCGAACGATAGGACTAGTTTTAAATAACGTAAATGTAGCTGCTTATAGAGCAGTGACACGACGTAGTATTATTGTATATAACTCTATGCTAGAGCCTTAATGGGTTAGCTGCAAGGGGCACTTCAGAGAGAAACAGAAGGGCGTCATACTGAAGCCGATGCTGTGAAGAGTGATTTCTTAGACCTAAAACGCGCGATTTTTGTTGTTGGAGAAAACAACGTTATTTTAAGCCTAAGAAATCCACTCTTCCGTTGTTTTTCCCTCCATTTTTATGTAGTGCACCTTGTAGTTATGCCCTCCATAACCCATACTGGTACCAATATGGCGGCAAAAGTCACTGCTCTATAGACGCAAAGAGCAAACTGTACTTCTACTGTATTTCTATATTTGAGTGCTTCTGCAGCAAGCTCAGGGAATGGTAGCGTAGCTTGATGGGTCAAAGACCCTGGGCAACATGTGTTACAGGGGCCTCGTCCCACATTCCGACGTGTCATACCTCCCAATGGCCGGTACGTTAAAAATCTTCCGGTGGCAAAACGCAAATCAGCAGCAGAGCCTCCTTATAGATGAATACAATAACCATTTAACCAAATCAGCCGATTTACATGATAAACATGATAAACAAATTCCTCGTATGGATGGGCTAAGAAGACTATGGCAACGACTTTGCTCACCCATCTGTCCATCCTTGTGGACCACTTCCGTGTCACACTTCCGGTGTTTTTTTTTTTAATACATTCTAAATTTTGGACGCCGAATGTAATAGTGAAAGCCGTTTGTCTTTATCTGGTACCATTCCGGGGTAGAATTGGTCGCCTTTTTCAACCCCGGAACAATACCAGATAAAGACAAACGGCTTCCGCTATTACATTCAGCGTCCAAAAATTTGAATGAATTAAAAAGAAAATCGGAAGTATGAAGCGGAAGTGGTCCACAAGTGGCTGGAAGTGGCCCACAAATGAGTCATATCATGTATGGAACAAGACCAGAAGAGACAAAAGGTTTTTACCATTAGGTTCAGCGTCCAAAAATGAGTTAAAATGAATTTTTTTTAAACCGGAAGTATGACGCGGAAGTGGCTGAAAGTGGCGGAAGTGTACAGAAGACCAGTTGCGATTGTCGTAGCTTGTTTTGTATAACAACAATCCTTCTAGTAGGAGTCTGCTCCCGTGGTATACATCAGAGCTTTAAAACTGTTTCTTGCTCCTCTTCCCGTAGTAATGATTTTGTGTTCCTCTGCCGATAACAATTTTTAAAAAATTGTGAAAACATTGTCCGAATGTCCAATGTCTCCATCCCTGGTCTCCACCCCCAATAACCCGACTACGAAATAACGTCCGCACTGCCTGAACGCCGTTTCTAGCTGAAAGCCAGCTAGTGGCCCAGAATCATACTGCAGACATATCACGTTTCAATAATTAGAACACAAAAACGAACTCGTTTAATGCTTATTGTAAAGGGTTAACTGATACGAAGTCAAAACAGCAAAGGAACACGAACTTTCCTGTAAGGTTTCGTATACTGCAGTGTTGCTTTACTGTTTAGTCCACGTGAAACCGTACTGCGGTACTCACATGTTTGTATCATTTTTATTTTTGCGCACGATAGATGAGCTAATGATTGGTTCGTTCTACTCGGCTAAACGACATCGCTGGAAAATGTTTAAAAACTAGTCGTCTTGGTTTGCTTAGCACAACTCAGATAATTCAGGGTTCGGGTGAGTCCTGAACCAAATGTCCTTGAAAGTAATAATAAAAAGGCACTGGAAGTTTGAAAATCTTGAAAAATGATTCGTTGTTCTTGGTCATCTTTAGGATAGATATTTTGTCAGCTGCACGCGACTCATTAGGCCAAAGGCAAGAGATACAACCACAAACCAATTGAGCTTGTATTCTGATGACAGCAATTAAGTCCGCAAGCTGTAACAAATGAAATTCGACTGATGGAAGAGAAACTAGCGTTGAATTGCGCCCCCTACTACTGTTTATCAGTTTCCCTGACCCCTTTTCGGAATTTAAAGCCAATACGTTTTATGGTTAACTAGCCGGACCCGTGCATGCTGCAAGGTGGAAACCGTACCACTTCTCGATAAATAAAACAAAAAACAAGAGTCCAAAACCAGACGCAGTTCGAGCCTTGTGAAGTGCTCGCGAGTGAATAGCATCGTCGTCTCCAGACCATGAGAATGCTGGTTCGAACCCCATGACTGACACAGTATATAAAGACATAAAAACTGAGTTATTATCTACTACTAGCTATCTACTACTAGCTATTATCTTCAGTTATTTTTAGTGTATGACTGTCGCTGTTGACTATAGCGTCTTCCCTACGCCAGCAAAGCAAAGTTTCGTTGCCAGGTAACAAGGTTATCCGGATGTCTATCTGTGACATAGAAGATTTTTTTTTTTTTTTTTAAATAAGATAATTTTTTCTAATTAATTTCTTTGAGCGTTAAGTCAGCCGAAGCAACTTAATGCTTGTATGGCTGAACCGGCTCAATTTTGAACATTACCAGACTTTTAGAGAAGCAGAAATATCTGGTAAAGGGAGGTGCCAACCCGGGGTTTCGATCCGGGAAAACTCCGATCATCGTAGGGACCGAAAGATTGTCCAGAATAGTTCCCATAGCCGCTGAAGGAGCATGGTAGCCTCTCACGCTACCCTGGCCGGCAGTCCTGGCAGGGACATTGCCAAGGTCCCCTTTCCAGGTGTTCGACCAGATCCGCAAACCTCCAGCAACCAGGCTGAGCTCTCTCACAACTCAGCTACGATGACCACAAACACATCCGTTAAATACGTGCAGCCCTATAACTCCGTGACAATAAAATAAAGAATTCCCCTTCCGGTTCAATCTGAACTTTCTTTATTGACTCTTTCATTGCGAAGCAGCAGAACTAACGCAGGGGGAGGGAGGGGGGAGGGGGCGGCGTTCATAATTTTTTTGGAGCTTCTCGAGGAGGGCTCATACAAATTTCAGGGCCTTGAAAAGATTACGATGCAAAAATGAGTCCTAGAGGGGCACGACGAAAGTGGCGTCACTCCGCGATCTAATAAATTCTCTCAACTGGTAACTATAACCAAGGTTTGGATTGGTTTAAAACTAGAGGAACTCTGTATATAAACACTCTCCGGAGGGAATTGTGATTTTGTGATCAATTCGTAGCCTAGGGAAAAAAATTACTTCGCTCTCTTGTGCAACTTTGGCCTTGGTTTGCTTAGCACAACTCAGGTAATTCAGGATTCGGGCGAGTACTGAACCAAATGTCTTTGAAAGTAATAATAAAAAGGCACTGGAAGTTTGAAAATCTTGAAAAATGATTCGTGCATTCGTTGTTCTTGGTCATCTTTAGGATAGATATTTTGTCAGCTGCACGCGACTCATTAGGCCAAAGGCAAGAGATACAACCACAATCCAATTGAGCTTGTACTCTGATGACAGCAATTAAGTCCACAAGCTGTAACAAATGAAATTCGACTGATGGAAGCGAAACTAGCGTTGAATCGCGCCTCTACTACTGTTTATCAGTTTCCCTGACCCCTTTTCGGAATTTAAAGCCAATACGTATTATGGTTAACTAGCCGGACCCATGCATGCTGCAAGGTGGATTGAAACCGTACCACTTCTCAATAAAAAAATAAAAAAAGAGTCCAAGACAGACGCAGTTCGAGCCTTGTGAAGTGCTGCCGAGACCCTGAGCAAAGTATTCGAGTGAATAGCATCGTCGTCTGCAGACCATGACAATGCTGGTTCGAATCCCACGTCTGACACAAGTATATAAAGACATAAAGACTGAGTTATTATCTACTACCAGCTATTATCTTAAGTTATTTTTAATGTATGACTTTTGCTGTTGACTATTGCGTCTTCCCTACGCCAGCAAAGCAAAGTTTCGTTGCCAGGTAACAAAGCTATCCGGATGTCTATCTGTGACATCCGTTAAATACGTGCTGACCTATCACTCCGTGACAATAAAATAAAGAATTCCCCTTCCGGTTCAATCTGAACTTTCTTTATTGACTCTTTCATTGCGAAGCAGCAGAACAAACGCGGGGGGGGGGGGCGTGGAGGAGGAGGCCTTAGGAAATGGGGATGGGGCGGCGATCATGTTTTTTTTTGGAGCTTCTCGAGGAGGGGTCATCCAATTTTCAGGTCCTTGAAAAGATTACGATGCGAAAATGACTCCTAGAGGGGCACGACGAAAGTGACGTCACTCCACGATCTAATAACAAATTCTCTCAGCTGGTAGCCATAACCAAGGTTTGGATTGGTTTAAAACTAGAGGAACTCTGTATATAAACACTCACGGGAGGGAATTGTGATTTTGTGATCAAGTCGTAGCCTAGGGAAAAAATTACTTCGCTCTCTTGTGCAACTTTGGCCTCCCTATAGGCACCAAAAGATTGCCTAGAAAAATTTTCGCTAGTGGGCCTAAATTACTCAAATGAGTTGAGTTTATTTTGTGGTGCAATTTACAAAGAAAATACAAAACATGATAAACCCAAACCCACAAGATAAGAGTCTGGATAAGAGTCGTACAAAAAAAAATTAAAGCACTGGAAAAATATCCAGCATTCAGTAAACAGGATTACGTGTCCGATATCTTTGGCAAGCAAGCAAAATACAAACTCTGGTAAAAGAATGGAGGATACAACAAATTTAAAACTTCGATTGAGTTAAATCATGATGTTGAACATAGGGGTTAAGCGACTAGTATAGGGAGGGTTAAGTCAACTTACAATTTGAACAAATGTTTCTTAAACGACGACATTACATTAACAGCTTTCATTTCTGTGGGCAAGGAATTATAAAATCCATGGTATCTATGCAGCAACTGCTTTTTTGTAGTCTTTCTTTAACGACTTTAGGTTGAACTTATGAACAGGACTAGTTTGGCGAGTTGAAAAAGGAGCACCTTTATACGAAAATTAAAATTAAAGTGATGCTACGTACAGATAGCGAACCGGCAGAACATCTAGTTTCTTGAGCGATTGGAAATAAACGATTACGTTGTTTCTTGAACATAATTGTTCTAACAATTCGGTTTTGCAGTTTAATTACAGGATCAAGGGCGTAAGTGCCAAATGAACAGAAAATGAGAAAAAGGCCTTCTGCATATTTTGCTTTAGGGGTGAAAATGGGTTGTAGTGTGCTGGCCTACACAATATTCAAAAGGCTACTATGTCAGAAGCCACTGGCAACGTAACGAAAACAGCAAAACGTGGAAAAGGCTGAATTATCTTCTCCGCATTGTCGCTAATTTTGGCCGCTGTAGCACCGACTTGAAGACACAAAGTTGTTTAAATTCCGAAAAAGGTACTAAGTTATAAAATCTATATGAAAATTGGTATTTTAGCTATTTTAGCTACTTTAGCTATTTTAGCACATTGTTAAAGATATTATGTAGCTCATGTGATTAAGCTTTGCATTCTATTGATCAAAGGTCGAACAATTTATTTTAACAGAAAACATTTACATAACCTTAAAAAAGTCACTTAAAAGTCACTTAAAAGTCACTTAAAATCACTTAAAATCTGGAAAAAGGTACTAAGTCAAACTGCTTAATGACTTTTTTTTGTAAAGTTGCACGTTGAAAAAAAATGATGGTAAACAGAGTAGGCTACACAAGTTTCACACTACACCTACAGGAATTTTGTGCATGGAAGGTTTTTTATTGTTATTTACGCAGTTTTTTTTTGTATTTTTTTTAAATTGCGATTCAATGGTTTGCTGTTGTAAATCGTTGCTTTACGTTGGGAAATTTTCGTGTAGAGGTTTGGGCGTTCGAGGAACGTCCTCTTCGTGCGCCCTATTTTAGAATACGCAACCCCCGTGTGGTACCCAGCTTTGCTTGAAGGATATTGATTTCGTGGAATCGGCTTGAGAAACTTGTCTCCTGAAACACGTTTGAGTGTTGCAGGGTTGGAAACACTTGAACTGCGAAGATTAAAATTAGACCTTGTGCTTACTTTTAAAATTTTATATGGTTTTCTTTCTGTTGATTTTCCATTCTTCGATGTTCGTTCTACGAGTGTAACTAGAGGTCACTCTTGGAAACTTGAGGTCCCCTGTTTTATACTTATTGCCGTAAAGATTTTTCTCGATCAGAGTGGTTCCGGCTTGGAACTCATTGCCGGAGGAGGCTGTGTTCGCACGGACCGCATCTGATTTCAAACGGGTACTTTACGTCTCCCCCTGACCAACTTTTTGAAAAGGAGGCAGTAGCCGACCTACCACTGTTGGGATTGGCAGTACTTCCATTTTCCCTCCACGTTCTGTTATTATTATTATCATTATAGGCCTAACTACTTAAGTATAGAGCAATGATATTTGCCGCCATATTGGCACCAGTATGGGTTTTGGAGGGCATAACTACAAGGTGCACTACATAAAAATGGAGGGAAAAACAACGGAAGAACGGATTTCTTAGGCTTAAAATAATGTTGTTTTCTCCAACAACAAAAATCGCGCGTTTTAGGTCTAAGAAATCATTATGACGCCCTTCTGTTTCTCTCCGCAGTGTCCCTTGCAGCTAACCCATTAAGGTTCCAGCATAGAGTTACACACAATAATACTACGTTGTGTCACTGCCCTACAGGCCTAATCACAAATCTTTAGACCTAATTAAATAAAGCGCCATACATTGGAGGGACAATAATCTACTGAAGTATTCCCTACAGCAAGTGTGGAAAATAGTCTAGTTAACTCTTTCTGTAACGAATCTGAAACTACAACAGGGCGACAGATTTGGGTCTGCCGATTCGTAACGAAAACGTCCGTAATGAGAGTGACGAAGCGACTGGCGAATTGTTTCTTCAGAACGAAATTTTTGTCGTATTGTTCCGGATTGATATGATTGAGCACAATTCACCAAACTATTTTGAAGCTATCCAGGTATCGTCACTACCATGGGACCATGCCATCGCTGTCTGACTCGCTGTCTGAAATTAGCTTCTAGCTGCGAGGAGATGTTGCGATATCGGTTACTAAATGCAGCCTTAAATGGAGTCCGTCACTTGCTTGTTTTTTGGAGCCATCTTGGTGGCGTTCGTCACCGTTTCCATCTTCCGCGTGCAAGACTACCTGGATGTAAAGGCTTAACTTTATAAATTCGACGCGTCGTCCAGTTAGCCACCGATTCTGCCACCAGTCGCGCTACTTACACCCCAAAAATGAACTGCTCTAGCATGCGGACTGAACTGTGAAAGGTA
>JAHWFP010198702.1:151920-176380 GCA_023313725.1 Lithobius niger | reverse complement strand
AGCGATAGGCGGATTTTAAACTTAAAACACTGCATTGACACCAAATTATTAAAATTTAACAACAATAGCTTCATGCTACGTACCTATTTTTTCACTCGACGACAAAACGAAGCCTTCGGAAGTTTAATATCATGAATTTCAAGCAGAAGAGCAACCAAGGTACGTGTGTATTGTACTGTATGATACGCTACGGCGTTTTCAATTCTCATTACAAATGTGTTAAACGATTCTTTGACGTAGCAGTAAATCGTCCGAAGACTTCAAGAATAGTCACCATTACCGTAAAATAATGTTCGTTTAGAGCTGCAACGCCGGTAAATCTAATAATGAGAAGATATCACGTTTTTGTGCATCTCGCAAACACTAATCAATGCTACGATTGGGGTTTTTCGTTCTTCGTGCTTTCAGTTCAGCGCAACGCTTGGACGACGCGTCTAGCATGCTACGTGAAACCGAGCGTTTAAGTCTTTTAAATATACCTATATACCTTTTAAATATACCTAGTCTTGGCGAGACGTAGTGCGTCAATTGAGCGATAAGTCTGCCCTCCTGTCGGAGAATTTTTAATTTTCGCAGGAGGTATCAGATGCACGATAAGATCTAGATTTGGAGTTTGTTGAACATCTCTGTTATGTCTGGCATAGTGGCAACCTGGACCACTGCACTGTGCTGAGGTTGGCACTAATGACCTAACTGTCGATGTGCCATTAATCCTCAATCTCCTCCTCAATCTCAATCTTCATTAAGCCTCAATATCCCTTAAAGGCGCATTCACGCACCACTCTCAATTTTCATTTTCACAGCTAGAATTTAATCGCGATGCGGCGAAGGTGTCGTTGCCGTGAGAACAACGCTACCAGGAATAGCTGTTTTTGAAATCGTTTGGGTAAATGCTTGCTAGTCGTATAATCCGTGACAATCAGACAAGGAATTCCTCCTGACGAAACAATTTCCCCTATGTTATTTTATGAACTCATACTATTGACTGTTTTCGTTGTGAGCCGGTGGAGCAAAATCCACGGCCATGTTGAAATTTCAGATGATTCTGGCTTCTACTGCGAGAACATGACGCGAGATCGGTGCGTAAATGTGCCCTAGCTCCACAATCCCTTGGCTCCCCAAACCCACAAGTCAGTGGCATAACTTGGGTTTTGTACTGAGGGGGAAACGCTAAGTATTTAGCCGAATGGTGTAGAGGGAGAACCGAATAAGAACCCCGGAAGCTGATGCATCTTTTGATATTTTCCTGCATTTTCTGTCCTTGTAAAGTGCCGTTGGAAACATTTTTATACAACCAGTTTTGCAAAATGCATTATACGCATAAAAAAATTTTGTAATGTAAATCTTTCCGTTTTTCATACTAGATACTTATTTTTTTAACACTGATACTATGTTAGAAATGTTGGGAATTTTGAGCAAAATATGGAGTTCGTAATTCTTACTGTTTATCTTTACTGATTTTCGTATTTCTCCATTTGTTACCTGGTTACTTTAGTGATTTAAAGGAGAAACAGTAGAAGTATAAATTAGCTAAGATGAAAGTTGCGTCTTTGATGTCAAAATGCAGCCATCTGACGGTAAATAATTTTTCAGCTATGGAAAAAATGACTTGGCCAATTTGCCGAATAAGCTTTCAAAATCTCACAGAGGGAGCGAATTGCCCCTTTGCCCCCCCCCCCACTAGTTACGCCACTGCCACAAGTGAAAGTATTTTGTGTGAATTCACCGCCTTTGTGTGTGAAACGTAATTGTTGAAGGCGTTGTCAAAATCGTCATCGTAGAGAATTTCAAAGCAACAGCTCTGAATTTGCCCGCGTACCAACCAACTTGAGAGTTCATTTTCTCTTTAGAATCATCAGTGGAAGCGCGTTCTAGTGTTTGTTTTGGGTAAAAAACACCTGTGTTTGCATGGGTTTGATGTTGAAATTTAGTACGAAATGTTCCTGGATTTATTTGCTTCTCCCAAAAAACAACAATCTGAATGCCGAGCAGTATTTTCTTTTTTTTTTTTCGGGCTCCTGTTTGAGGCAAGCTTGATTTAAAACTAAGCCGGAGGTTCCTTGCATAAATAAACAGGAACGTCTTGTTTGAGTGTACTTTGCCAGTCAGCTCTTAAGAAGAAAAAGCTGCTTTTGATGTTCTGCCAGTCGTTATTAGACCGGCTGATCCACCGACCCCCTCTCTCTCTATGTTGGTCTTAATGTAAACACGGTATTAATACGGAAATTGCTAAAGCGAAAGACGTGTATACGGTTGCATTCAAAAAATCTCTTAAATCAGCGAAACAAGCAAAACAAACCATGTCAGCAGGATTCGTATGCTACCAGGAAAAGCTAGAAAAAACTGGAAAAGTCTGAAGTTTAGTTAGATCTTTTTTCTAGGCCTCGAAAATAATAAATCCAATTCGAACCGGCTACCCAGTTCGCCCCTAGATCACTTGCAATTTTCGCTGTTGGCTAATTTCCAATTTTCCTTAATATTATTTCCAGCGGTTTATGTCTATTTATTTAACCTACAGCCTTTCATACGGTGCCCACTCGCTGAAGTTGGGTGACATGGGTGCCTTTCTCTAACTCGCACCTTCTATTTTTTACCCCTCTACTATAACTATTATAACTACCATCACGTTGCAGATATTATAGTAGAAGGGCAAAAAATAGAAGATGAGAGCTCGAGAATGGCAACCATGTCACCCAACTTGAGCGAGTGGGCGCCGCATGAAAGGCTGTAGGTTCTCACTTTGCAGCATACCGCGAAAACCATGCACTGTAGGCAGATCCACTGTGGATGCCCCAAGGGAATTCCGTATACGAACAACACGGATAAAGAAAAAAAATTGACAACAATCTGTTCGTGAGGGTTGGACAGCTATAATCCGTACGCGATTTGTAAACTGGGCGTGGCTTAAAAAAAATATCGATTGTCCACTCCAGTACAACACCACGACTAGCATCATGGGTAAAAAAAAAAAACCGCCAGTACAGCAGTCAGAAAATGGCGTCTATTAACGCGTCTTCAATCGGGAAAAGAGGTAAAATGATTCACAGGCACGCAGCCAACTAGGGAAATTATTTGGAATGTCTATTGTTATCTGCGAAGCAAGGAACCAACAAAGAGCAAGAACGCCGTTTCCCAAGAAACGTCAGATGCAACAAAGGTTTCTTTAAGTTATGTTTTCAAATAGTTAACGAAGGCGCGCAACTACCCGCCGAAACAGGTGCCACTCCAGCCGCAGCAGAGGCTACAGTTCCGCGGTTCATAACGGCAGCGAAATAACGGCCAAAGGCGCCAACGGTGACAGGCTTGGACGACTTTCAACTGTCAGCTGCTCGAACTGCAATAACTGAAATTCACCAAGAAGGTAATTATCCAAATCTTGATAATGTTTTGGCCAAGTTCAAAATGAAGATTGGATTTAAAGATGGGAGAACTTCCGTGGCATTTAACCATGAAAAAGAAACTTGTGATGAAATACGGAAAATCCAACAGACATTTTAAATAAAAGCGTCCAGGAATTGTTGCCCAGCGTCGCCGATTTTTACGTCAGGTACGACATTTAAGAAGTAATCCGTCCCATTTACAGTATTTATTTATTTGGATGAAACTAGGGTGAATGAGCGTCACGGGCGCGAACGCCAATTGCAGCTAAAGAAAAGGCGCACCGGACTCACAGCTGACAGCGCAAATGACAGCTTGGTTGGTCGCCTTATTCCGATCGGAAAGGGCCGAAGACTCATTTCGCTACACACCGGCTATACAAACGGTTGTTTTCACAACCACCAAAAATGAAAAGAACTGAAATTTGTACTGTTTCACAAATAAATTGTTACAACATTCACAACAGTAAACACACTTCCTTCCTTAAATTTTTTTTAAACTTAGCTCCACAATGAATTAAAACGTAAAACCTACGTGTTTTTTTATATTTATAACCGTCTGGCCCAAAATACAAGAAGGGTGGGGGGGGGGGTCCAACAAAGACCCAAAAGGCAGTGGCGAATGTTTTAAAGAAAATAGTAAATAAATAGATTTTTCCAAAGATTTTATGCCCTACAGCACGATTTTAGGGTGGGGGGGGGGGGAGCCCTTTTACTCCACCATCCTTATTTACTCCACTGCTGGAATGGCCTGAATCGGAAATTATGACAGTAAGTGGAAAGAAAACTGAGGCTAAAATGAGATTCGGTAAGAAAAAAAGTATTTTCTCTTTTTTTTTAATTCACCCTGAAATTTATCTTATACCCCCCCCCCCATACTTTTTATTTGTTTTCGATTCCCCGGTTCCCTATTGATGGAGAAGGCCTGTAATAAAAATTTTTTTAATTAATTGGTATCAAATAACAAAACCATGATTGCGCACAGGCAAGCCTTGGTGCGGTCTATAGATAGCCACAAGGCACACCGACTCCGGGAAAAAGTACGCTACAATCATGCTGCTCGCGAGCCACGCCCAGTTTACAAATCGCGTACGGAGTATAGCTTCAAACCATGGCCTCAAATTCGATCATGGAATGATGCTAAATAAAAACAAGATGCACTAACACTGCATTAGTAATTCGACGTGTCGTATGGTAGAATAAAAAATATCTGTAATTGACGTATGAAGTTGGAACGGCAGACATACCAACAGGACACTACTAAAAAATCTATGCATGGTGTATAGGCTACTGAAGAATATCTACTATATTACACATTATATTAAAAGAAATTGTCTCGTAACTTTGCTACTACGATACAGCAAATGAGCCAGAATCTTGTGTGCGACGATGCAATCACTGACCAGATAAGTTTTCATCGGACGCTGATATTGGTACTCTTACAAAAAAACAAAAAAAACTGAAAGCTTCGTTGTTTTACAGTTTCCCGTTCCCGTTGTTCTTGTTCATCAGACTTTTACATTTTAAAAATCTTTGAACACCATATTTTTATAAATTCAGCAGGTAATTTAGTGGGGAAGGGGGGGGGGGGAAGAGTAGGAGAAATCGTATTGCGCTGAGGGTACGTGAGGTTGACCACTTTAAATTTATTTACACTTTTTAGGTGTATTAACAAAAGTTAAAATATTCACACGAAAATTGTGACAAAGTCCACATTGAATATAACACTGCAATTTCATGTGGCCAAACTTTATTAGGCTACTCAATACAAAGTACTTGTTTTACTAGAGTTTTATAATTATCATTATTATTATTATTATTTGTAGTTTTAAATCTGTGGGTAAAACTAATGTCGAACCAATAAAACTTACGTGAGTATTCCTGTTACGGATTTAAAAAAAAAATCTGAAAGTCAGAGGCCATTAGGAATATCCCGCCCTTCCCTCCCTCTGGCCAGTCCGCCACTGTGTAAACAGGACATCATTCGCCCTGTTCACTCGTTCAATAGGAAACAACACCACAAATACGCGTAATAAAATACTGTAATATATCGCACCGAAAAGCAGCGAAGATGGTGCAGTAATTAACAGCAAAAGTCAATGCAGGCATCGCATTCATTGTACCGTCGAGATTCAATCATAGAAATTCAGTGTACCATCCAGATCACCGCAAAGGTAAGTGACGACTCACTCTATATTGTTCTGCGCGATAAGTGAACAGGCATCTCGACGTATACATATAGCCTCTAACGGACCGCAATGTTGAAGAGCTGACTTGCCGAAATGCGCAGTTACACGCCGCAATTTTTCGTATGATCGGCGTTGAGCGCACACCTATACGCTGGTATAGCGCTGACGTCATCCACTGATCGTGTACTATTTAACGACGGTTTTTCGCTCAGAGACCTTTTTAGACGTTAGCGAACTAAAACCGTCCTAACTAAATTATCTATAGCATAATACCTTGTGTACTGGCGCACTGCAAGTCACCCACCCGCATACTTAAATTTCGTCGAATCAGAATTGAACAAATGTATCTGGTTTTTGAGGAGATGTCGCTGAAGTAAATCGACTACCCCCGTTTTTTGGGCACAACCGCATTAAGTTGACGTGTGACACGTCGAATTAAAAAGGGATGGTTACTGCAATCAATCCCCGCAGAATTGTGTAGATCATAATGAGATCAAAGCAGATGCTTCTAAAAGCTCTAGGAAAGCCAAGCCCTGCCTTAGCAAGACAAGTACCATAGTCAAAGTCGAGTAGGCCATGAAGGCGCTTTGTTAACTTTCGCTGCACAGATTCTGTTAAAATCAAATCAATGTCTCTTAGAAGATGGAGGGACCAAACTGGGGCAGCATCCTCGAAGGGCTGTTGAACAAAGACCTTGAATACCCAAATCTTTTTAAGGTTATTACCGGAAAATTATGGGCTTCTGACAGAGCTTCAATATCAGGCTGGCAAGGTCTGGAATTTCTAGCATCGTGTTCTTGAAGGAATAAATCAGCAGTAGCCTATTATGATGAGATTTATTTGTTTTTTTTTCCACCGCAAAACGACCACGATGCTGGACCCAGCCACTGAAACGACCACACCTTTCTACTCAGTAAGTATATATAAATCAAAGCTTTACTTGTCGCCGCATAGTTAACGACAAACAAATCACAGATTTATACTGCATACCTCACTTAGAGGAAGCAGTTTGCATTCATTCTTATCTAGCCAAAATTAGGGCTATGGCGTCACTGCGTGATCTCGTCGGACTTTTACGGAAACACGAAGCTGCTTCTCGTCAGAATTCGGAGCTTTCGGGTTTAACTTCGTCTATAAGCGGCATAAAAATGAGGTTTAGGCCTACTTGATATGAAAAACCAGTGGTGAAGGAAACGAATGACAAATTGGACGACAAGTGAAATGGGCTAGAATCACTCGCCAAATAAGGAACGCATCATAAACTACAATGCTGAAGTAAACATCCTAAAACTGGGCTTCGCAAATCGAAGTTGTTTCATATATCAAAACCGTAAATCAAAATTAGTTCAGAGAATCGTTTTCCGGAAAGAAAACAAAAATTCTCACACCGAATGCCACTCGTGCTTTTACGAAATCAATAATTGGAATGTTTTAGCCCTCAACTCATTTCCAACAAATTTCCATCGACTTTCGGTCTCGGGAAATTAAATCTGGAAAGGAGTTTCGTGCTAAAACAGGGGTATTATGGCCAAAAATCATACACCAAAAAAATAGCCAGGTCTTTTATTATGGACTTATATTCTTTCAGATGACGTGACCAGGATTCAAATCAACGAAATAAGGATTACAACTCAGACGCTCCTGTTATATAAGCCATGGTAGGAAAGTCAGTGTTGTGATCCTAATTTCGTTGGCTCGAGTCCCGTTAACGTCATAACGCGTATTGAATCTTTGGTAGTTTTCGTGTATGATTTTAGCTGTTGTCCTATTGTGTTTTTTTTTATTTTGTAATTTAAAGCGAAGTGTTTGTTTCTCATAAATACGTTTACATCCACTGCATATTGTCTTACTCAGTATCTTTGTTTTTTTTCTTTCTAGGTAAGCAGTCTATCTACTTGTGCAATTTAGGGTAAGAAAATCGCATGAATTCATTTTTTTTTTATTTTACGAAAAATTTGAATAGAACTTTGTTTGAAGGAAATTTTATTCGAAACATAATTGGTAACCGGTTTATTTTCGATCGGATGAACGGTTTAGACGCTAGAAGCAAAAATCCGTTTCTTGGTCGCCATTTTTGGACGCCATTTTACTTATGACGTCATACTGGAAAGCTTCCCCACTTTATGAGTCTATATCCACCCTAGTGAGGATCCCTAGGGCTGTACCTGACACCCTGCAGTTATGGAATTTTTCTAGTTTTCGGGTTAGACCTTGAGGGTAAATACTGGCTCCGGCTGGTAGCGAGTATTAAGGTTACATAACAAGGCTTTTAATGGTTAGAAAGGACGTGTGGTTGCATTGACCTTCAGGCTGTGTAATTAAAGTGAATTACGTAAGTGAACTAAGTGACTTGCCACTGATCTTGATTCCTCCATCAGCTCAATTAAAAGTCACTGTTTTCAATCTGCCCTCGTTATTAGGACAGATTGCTGTAGTCTCCTCATATTGTTTGTCCCGAAATTCTGCCAAGTACGCGTATTATCACGTTGTGAGACGGAGGGAGGTTAGGGGGGGGGGGGGGGCAACGATCGCTCCCACCATCACGTCCCTCTGTATCCGCGCCTGATGGTGGTGCCTCATGTGAAAATTGTAACAATTTACACACGTAATAATTTAAAGAATGTTGTGGCCAAACCAAAACGCGCGTGAATCGGTACCAATTCTGAATGAGGCATACGCATGATACAGTACGCTTGAGCCAGTCAGAGGCGATGGGAGGTATGGCAACCCCCCCCCCACGAGCTGTAACACTATTTTTTATAATGTCACTTCACTGGCCAATTCTCAGTAATACAATTCCATACCGCTGAATAATTGTGATAT
Organism: Lithobius niger; assembly: GCA_023313725.1. Classification (NCBI taxonomy): domain Eukaryota; kingdom Metazoa; phylum Arthropoda; class Chilopoda; order Lithobiomorpha; family Lithobiidae; genus Lithobius; species Lithobius niger. The sequence continues at coordinate 167,991 of JAHWFP010198702.1, read as the reverse complement.
TCACATTAAGAATGAATCAGAGTAACGACTTACTTGCTGGCTGCGTGACGCTCCGTAGATGCCATGGGAGAAGTTGGGAAATACGTAGCAGCGCGTATTGCGCGCGGAGGTTTGGATACGAAGTACGTTGTAGATTGGGAGGGGGGATGGGGGAAGTTGGGGAGGGATAGATGGAGGCGAAAGCGCATCGTACGTACAGGTGGGAGGGGAGAGGGCAAAGAAGCTACGTATGCTTCGTTTAGGGAAGCGTAGGGAAGAATGGAAACGTAGCTATGGCAGAAGTACATCGTAGCAAAGGTACGTCGTAGTAAATCGAGAAAAGAAACGATGCACCTGGAAGAGAATCGGTGTTTGGGGCCGGGGAAGGGGGGGGGGGTGGGCACGATCCACAATAAAAGGGCCACGTCATTTATTTTAGTGATATTATAAAATAAATTCACCCGTCTTAATAGTTATACCGTATTCCTCAAATCTAGGTACTGTCCACTCAGGTTCTGACGTGGTCCACCCAGGTGACCCAGGTTCTGTGGTCATCGTGGCTGAGTTGTGAGAGAGCTCAGCCTGGTGGCTGGAGGATTGCGGATCTGGTCGAAACCCTGGAAAGGGGACCTTGGCAAAGTCCCCGCCAGGATTATCGGCCAGGGTAGTGTGGGAGGCTACCGTGCTCCTTCAGCGGCTATGGGAACTATTCTGGCCAATCTTTCGGCCCCTACGATGTTCGGAGGTTTCCAGGATCAAATCCCCAGGTTGGCACTTCCCGTCACCAGATATTTCTTCTTCTCTACAAAATCTGGTAATGTTCAAAATTGATCCGGTTCAGCCCTACTAGCATTAAGTTGCTTCGGCTGACTTAAGGCTCAAAGAAATTAATAAAAAAAAAAAACCACACTACGTTTTGGGGGGTTTGTTTGTTTTGGATGCCTGAATAGAAGCGCGTTGTCGTATTGCGGCTCGGTGACTGTTGGATTTTAAACGGAATAACAATTGGGTTTGATAATGCGTCAAGGCTGGCACGGCACATCAAGGCCCAGTCGTGTATGGCACGCTAAAATTATTACGTCTGAAATCAAATTGCACGGCTCAGTACGGGACAGCGCATTTTTATTTATTGCGTTTGAAAGCAATGTTACAGTCTCTCCGTTCTTTATCCATATTCCCGTTTAGAGTGATTTCATTTCTTGTGTGCCTTTTCAGAAAGTAGCACATTGTACGGGGCCAAATGGATGGAAGAAACAAAATTAAACCCTATCCTTTTTTTTTGCCAAAAATGAATTAAAATATTTTTGTTTTTATCGTCATTACATGTAACTTTATCTATCTCATGTACAGCTTCGTTAGCAAGACTGTTTTTTAATGCACGTAAAACTAAAATTATAGATAAGTCTTGTCAAGGTACACGTTTCACACCCAGGGAGCTGGAGGCAAGAGTTTTGTTTTGTGGGCTTATCTTCTGTGTAGCATAGGCACTGCAGCAGTCTCTAATGAGTTCATTTACAGCGAATTCAAATAAGGAACCTGCTACTGCATATATTAGGCAGGTTATTTTTTTTTTGCTATTTTTCTTTTGTCTCCTGAAAACATATAGCAAGGCTTCGTTTACGGTAAACAGCGCAGGTCATATGTTATCCCGACTCTATATTCATAAGTTGCCCATTGACCTACTAAAACTTGGTAGTAAAATTAAAATTATAAAGAAGACTAGAGGAAGCCGTGCTATGCACGAGGCCGGTCATGAATTAAGTTTACGGATACATTTCCCGGGACAATTTCCCGGCACTCTTCCCGATGATTTGTCAGATTGATCGACCACTCATGCCTGCTTCCTGTTTGCATGCAGGTAGAATGGGAGAGTGCATTTACAATGCGAGCGCGAGGAGGGGAGAAGTGATTGTTCGGCCCGACGACTTGTCAGATTGAACCTTTATTGAGTTGATCGACCACTCATGCCTACCTCCTGTTTCCATGCAGGTAGAGTGGGAGAGTGCATTTTCAATGCGGGCGCGGGGAGGGGAGAAGTGGTTTTCCTTTTAGCTTTCCCTTTTCCCTTTAAGCCTCCCTTTTAGCCGGCCTCCAGGATTATTATATAGATGAGAAGATATTTTCTAAACAATTAAAAGTGTGTGAAATTAAGGAAGGACATTGTTTAAATTATTATTACATTATAATACTTTTATATTTAAGTTGTGTGCTATTTTAATTATTGTTAGTAGTATTTTTTAGTTCTTTTTTTTATGTTTCGCAGTTTCCATAATTTAATATACTTGTGTGGTTTCTGGTTTTTTTTTGTTTTTTTTTTATATATTGACTGTCAACGTGTGCTGTAATAGGGTATATTTTTTTTTGTACGTTGTAATTTATATTTTTATTGGTTGTAATTGTATAAATTATTGACGGGTTGATTATAAATTTGATACATCTTTTCACAAGTTTCTAAGTGAACTTAAAGCCGTTATTTTGTAATAAACTATTAGATATTATATTATTACATTTCCGAAACGGATTTCCGAAACGGTCAAATATTCGGTGAAGGAGGTGACACACCAAGTAAATAATTATTCTCTCACTGTACGCTCTTGTTAACAGACTAAAAAACACTTAAGCTCCGGTCCAGATCGACTTACGTCTTACGTGACGCAACCTGACGAGCTCTCTTATACTTTCAGCCATTGCGAATTAGATTTCGTATTATTAGCCTACTATTTCTGTTTTTAAGCGTGTCAGCAGGACCGTGGGTTTAGAATAATTGGCTATCTCACCGAAAGACGGGGCCCCCCCCCCCCTCAACTAAAAAAAAACAACTACTGTCATGATATTCACCCCAGTCATTGGGGCTACTTAATCCCTCCCCCAAACAATCCTCAAAGGATTTTTTCCTTCATACCCCCCCCCCTCCCCACCATACATTCCTAGATCCGCCCATGCTACAAAATAGCATGATTAGCTGAAAACACAATGGCAGAATGAGTGCAACTGGCAGCACTATGTCGCAGAACGGCTAACTCTTTTGCAGAACGATTTATCCTGCATGTTTTATTTATTTATTTTATTTATTTTTTTGTGTGTTATTTTCTTTAGCACTAATTTCCCCAAAAACTGACGTTCTAATACACCACTCTAATTGTTTTCTCGAGCCATTCTGACTGGTGCTATTCACAAGGCGGTATAGGTTTGGTCGGTTTCAAGTTAGCAAAAAAAAAAAAAAAACCAATGAAAGGTCATAAAAAAACACACGTTATTGCAAGAAACGCAAATTTTCTGTAGGAGGCAAAATTCCTTCCTCACTCTTCGTTCCTAAAAAGTTTGTTGCAAACCGGATTGAAAATATTAAAGAAAAACAAATAAATAAATAAATAAAAAGACTGTTCAGTCATCACTTCAAACAACTTCGTAGCTTTAGTTGCATGAAGAATTATTTCGTAGCCAATGATGGGCAGTGGTTAACTATGTGCAGTTACAGCTAATATAGTTAAAGTACTTTCATAGTTTTAAAACGGTAGTTACACTACTACCGAAATTCGTAATCGATAACCATTAGTTAAACTATTTTTTTTTATGGTTAAACTACTCGTCATTAAACTGCCATTTCTGAATTTTCGTAGGCCTGCTGATAAGTTTGTAGTAAAGAATAAATTGTAGTGCGTCTTTGTTATTTTTATTGGGAAAGGTGAAATACTGAAATTCTTCTAATAATGTGAAAAGCAGTTTCAGACCATCCCATTCATTATTGAAATTAAGAACAGTACTTGGACTGTCTTTGGTACAGTTTTCTGCATCGGACTGCGAATTGCCAGAAGAACAGCAGTGGATGGACCCACACAAGGGTGGAGTGAAACGACACATTTTTTGGGGTTTTTAATCCAAAGCGTGCAAAAGGTGCCTTATGTGATAAAAATAAACACTATAATTTTTTTTTTATTTCTGACAATATCTTCTGCCTCCTCAACGCCTTTGAAAATTATGAAGAATTACAAATTTTGGCCCCTAAAAACAATATTTTAAATTTTATTTATATTTATTTTTTAATTGCGCAGGCTCTTCACTGTAAACATCTTGCGTAATTAAAAAATGAAAATGAATAAATCGTAAATAAAAATGTTTTGTAAAAAAATTTCACATTTTCGTGATTTTCAAAGGCGTTGGGGAAGCAGAAGATATTGTCAGAAATAAAAAAAAATATTTTACAGTGTTTATTTTTATCATATAAGGCAGCTTTTGCGCGGTATTGGGTTAAAAACCAAAAAAAACTTGTCGTTTCACTTCCCCTAACCTAACCCTCTACAGTGCGTGTGAGACATGAGTTAAATTTCCTGTGTGACTGTGTCGCTTTCACAGATGTGCACAGATGTAGGTTGAATTAGTTCGTTTTCGTTCGGTTTCCTTCAAACAGTGTTACTGTTAGTCTTTTGGTTAAACTGGCTTTTATTAGACTACTTTTTGACTACTTTATTTTTTACACCCATCTTATTAAAAAAGGTAGTTAAAAACTAGTTACTTCTACTACCTACAAAAGAACTGTGAGAGTAGATGCAACTATTTTTATTATCACTGTAACTGTAGTTTAATTACCGTTACTAACAAAGTCATCACAAGAATAGGTGGATGGTTCAACTTTATTGCTGTACATTAAAGGTGCAGTCCTTCTGCCTTATAACAGCCACGCGCAGATCGCCATCTGCACATATTACCATTGCACCGTTTCGTGTGATTCGGCGTAGTAACACAAGGCCAACTAAGCTAGTAGCTATTATCTCAGTTGGCCTTGAGCGTAGTAGACGAAACATCATCAACGCAGAAATTGTGCCGTCACGAACCGGAAAGATTTACGTATTTTAACATCACACTTTATAATTTTTTTGGCTAGTATCTTATAATTTTTTTTCGGAGATCCATTGGCATAAATAATTTATAATTTTTAACCCATTAGTCTTTTATAGACTTTTCATCTCATGGTAATTATTAGCAAACGATTAAAAATTAATACATGCACACACACAGATGAAACGTCATGGTTATTTTAAGCACGCAAATGGACATACATTCGCAGGACGCTATTAAATTAGTTCCCAATATTCAACAGAAACTCTTCTAGACGCCAAATTTTAAAACGGATTTTTAGCAAGGTAAAGATAACGGTAAGTAAATAGAACTTTAAGGCCATACTTGATGTGGAGGATCGAGAAATATAGAGCTGGGAGGAATGTACCTTTAATAAAGGTTCCAGTGTAAATACAACGAGTAATTGAAGAACAAATTTATACTGATGCATCGGAAGTCGTGGAGAACTAATCATAACTGCTCTTCAGCAACGGGTCATTGAATGGGATCCCATGATGGACAAAGAACAGACACAACAACATGGGACGTTCGGGTTCACTTTACTGGTTAATAGTTGCCAAGATGTTATCCGGCGTGGTTGCCTACCAACACCCTTCTGGGCGACCCGTTCGGTAGTTGCCTAATGCGAGTTTACTGACGGCAGCATCACACTAAAGTTACGGAATAAATCAAGGTAACTGAACCTGAAAGAGACTTACGTGTCGTTTGGTCGAAGCCAGCAACGGATTGAGATAGCAAGTAACAAGAGTCATGGGTACGACCTCATTCAGCCCTGGAATCAACCATGGTAAGCGCTCTCGTGCAAATCTTTACAATTCATTGTGTTTGTGAGTGAGAATGTGCCAAATCGATAGAAGAAAAAGGAAGCCAACTCGCACAGGAAATATTATGAAAAAGCGGTAATATTTCGTTGCTAAAAATTCAGCAGCGTCTTCCTCAGACCAACCTTGTGTTTTCCAGTTAAGTTTACAATAAAGTTTCATGAATAAGCACCACTTTCAGGTTGGAATGCCCTGCCTTCTGAGACTGTGTGTGCAAACACTGAGTCCAGCTTCCGGTGGGAGCTCATGATAGAGGACCTTCGTTCTTTCCTCAGGATCAGTTCACAATCTTCGTCTTCCAACAATATATATATATATATATATATATATATATATATATATATATATATAATACGCTTAGGATGGGCAAGCAAATTCATCATTATAATGCACTACAATGAAAGAGGGTGAGCGACCGACAATGTCAAACAAACAGATGTGGCCTATAACAATCGACATATTGCATTAATAAAGCTAGTTCTTAAGAGCCGACTTGGAAGAGTTTCAAAGTTGGTTGAGTAACAATCACCGCATGCACAACCGTTGTTGGGTTTATTGCGCTTGGTATCAGAACGGAGAAACGGGTAATTGAGCGTCATCCATTGAAAAAAGACATTTACTTCTATAACAAAACAAATCAGCACGGGGTAAACTGGAGGGGGAGCAGAGATGGGGATATTCAGACCACTCAATAGGGGAATCGGGGACGGGGGAGGCGGTGCGGGACGGGAAGGAGTTACGGGGGGGGGGGAGGATTGGGGAAAATTAGACCATACAACTGGGTAGACCGCAGGGGAATTCGGAGGAGGAAGCAGGGGGCAGTCGGCACCCTTTTCATTCCATACTGCCCACTACAGTATTTCGCTCAGGTATGCGGGAACCGGCTAGACCGGCGTATGTTACGCCGGCGATACAGCTAGTGTACCTTGAAATGACTTACTCTACGTCTTCCTCAAATGGTATTACCGGCTCACACCCCTTCCAGCCTGTTTAGGTTATCAGCTACAAAATAATACCAGTCCTTGCTCCTCCTCACAATGTTCAGCAATGTTGGGGACGACAATGGATTAGCGCCTCTAACCTGTTGCTTGCCATCCGAGACCTCTTGGTACAGCCCTATTGGCAAACGATCAAGCAATGTGTCAAAGCTCCGAAGCCAATCACACCCGGTTCCATATTCCTGTTTTCATCATGATTTCACCCGAGTTTCACTGCAAGAAGACATTGGTTCTCATCCTGCGGAGGAGATTCTGGTTATTCAGTAATTTAAATCATAGACTTTCGGATGCCAATCATGACAATGTGTTTCTTCCGGTTTCTCCAGGTTGCTCCTGTTCCACGATTCCGTTATTTTCCAACATTCTAACGGATTTGAATTTAATTTTCGAATGAATGAATTGGTTTATTGAACAAGGCAAATGGTACAAAACTCCGTACGTGGGGGCCCCCCCCCCCCGCCCAATGCTCCGCGGTGGCGGATTGGGGTCCCCAAAAAAAAAAAAAAAAAAAAAAAAAAACGTAAGAATTACAAATGTCATCTTATGCAACAAATGCAAAGTTTAGGTGTATCGTAGAAAAAAATAACAATAATAGCAATATAAAATTATTACCACGGTTAGCAAATACAAAGTTACAATTTTTATCAACTATTTTTACTATTTGTATTACTATTTTAAATAGCAACTGCAAAGTTACTATTATTAGCAAATGCAATTATTACCATTATTATTAATAAATGCAAAGTTAAGGTGTATCGTAGAATAATAATTTATAAAGTCAGTTTACATTCTAGTGGGGCCACAAAACTGACAAGCCTACTGTTGCATTAGTTGATAATAAGCTTGAATATTCTAAATAATAATAATAATAATAATATACACAAAATAATACGAAATAATTTGCAGCATGCTGAAACAAAATCCAAAATGAACGTGTGTTACGAAAAAGTTGCTAATTCGAATAGATGATCCCGTTTGTTTCACTCCTTTGGCCATAATAAAACAAGCTGAGAGTTAAAATATTAGCTGGCAACTTAATTCTCTCAGAACGAGCGGTTGTAGTCTATTTGACGAGAGTAAAATAATAGGCGAGAATAAAATAATAAACGGCAGTAAAATAATAGGTGAGAGTAAAATAATAAGCGACAGTAAAATAATTAGCGACAGTAAAATAATAAGCGACAGTAAAATAATAAGCGGCAGTAAAATTATTGGCGAGAGTAAAATAATAAGCGAGAGAAAAATAACAGCCGATGCCAAACCGTTGGGGCAGTATAAAACACAAAAGAAAATGGTCTTGTCAATTGGTTTAGTAACTTTTTATATATTTTTTGTAATAAAACTTATTTTAATAGCTAAGGACCTTCCTTCGCATGGCGTGGGTTGTTGGGTATGGCTATGGTTGGTTGGGTATGGTATAGCCTCCTCCATTTGTATGTAATTATTTTTTATTGTATTGTCCTCCACACCTCCCAACCCCCCCCCCCCCTACACACATCTTGTTCATTATATAAGTAGGCATACAATTGTATTAACCGCGGGTGATGATTGATGCACTGTTTGCAAGATTGGTGTGGTTTGTTCTCTCATGTGTTGGTTTATGCTTCATCGAACCAAGTCACTACAATCACATTTTTTCACATACTTCACAATGGCGCGTACTTGTGCGTCTGGTACATAAAAAGCCATAATCCGTTAGCGGAAAGACCTTAAAGGGTCCCAATGATCAATCGTTACCATTTCAAAGACGTAACCGTGTATAGCTGTAACTATTACAGCTGCAAATTTACAAAAGCAAACCATCCACATAAACACCAAAATTAGAACAGCACTATAGGTACTTTTGCTAAATAAAAAGCCAAGAACTGCACGAACGTATAGTTGGAAGTGGTTTTAGGCACCATGCTCTTCGGAGGCGTGGGTTCGGATCCCACCGCTGCCACCAATGTAAATTCTTCATGGGTTCACTGCAGGCTTGTTAATTCAAAACTTCTTTACTTCAGCCTTCTACATTACGCATTTACAAAAATTAACATTTTTACCATCCGCACATGAATCAAGAATTTCTCCAACAAGACAGTTCGTATAAAGAGAATGTTGGGAATGATTACTTTTGGCGTCAAACCTTCTTCATTTAATGGATGGTTCCCGCCAAAATAACGAAACACTTTCCACCAAAAGGAACGCACGTGTCACGCAAGTAAAAAGTTGCCAAAGACCGGCGTTCCATTCCTTTTAATTGTATCTTTCGAGAGTTCTAATAGAACGCCGTAATTTGGCCTAATAACAGTTATTAGGTAATTACGAAACAAGCCAGCTAGCAAGAGATGTCAACTTTACAGACCATATAGTTTACGGTTAGAACCAGGGCGGTATCTGATCGCCTTCGAACCCCTAACTTTCGTTCTTGGTTATTTAAAACATTCTCGTCAAATGCTTTCGCAGTAGTTCGCGCACTTCTTGGTTTTTTATTTAGCACTAGCTGTACCCCCGGTGTAACATACGCTAGTCTAGCCAGTTCCCGCATACCTGAGCAAAATACGGTAGTGGGCAGTATGGAATAAAAAGGGCGCCGACTGCCCCCTGCCTCCTTCTCTGGACTCCCCTGCGGCCTGCCCACTTACATTCTGCCATAGTCTGGTCAGTTCCCCCCCCCCTGGTAACCCCTTTCCCGTACCGCCTGCCCCCCCCCCCCCCCCGGACCCGAATTCCCCTATTGTGTGGTCTGAATATCCCCATCCCTGCTCCCCCTCCCTTGTCGGTCGCTCGCCCTCTTTCATTATACACCCTCTTTCATTGTAGTGCATAATAATGATGAATTTGCTTGCCCAACCTAAGCGTATTATATACAGTATATAGATAACAATACATTTACATCAACCATGTCAGAGTAAATTTTACGTCAATAATCCTATATGTAATACCAGTAAAGGTAAAAAAAATACAGTGTCAATGATATTCTAGATTTAATAACCGCAAAACACTGCGAAGGTTAAAAAAGAGAATATGGCCATGTTAATTTTAGACTAGGCATATTTTAGAAATGTAAGCTACTTTTCTCATTCAAAAATAATATGTAATTTCAAAAACTCGCAAAATTGCTTGTTGAGGACGCACCAACATTGTTAAAAATAAAACACTTAAAATCATTTTTGATCAAATTAAATGTTTTTGCGGCCCACCTGACCAAAACAAGAAAGAAAAATCGATTCCCTTACCAAGAAAAAAAAACACCTTCTGCATATTGACAATAATTACTAGAGACGCGTCAAAGGCGTGGGACATTGAAACGAATCTTATTTTGTACAAACGAAGGACGGCAGCTGTTTTGATTAGGTTTCCAGTGGCTCTTTCCCCCTCCCACGTTCGCCCCCCCCCCCTTTCCCCGCCCCACATTACTTTTGTTTGCATTTCGCTAGCGGTGAACCAACGTTCGATGAAAGGCCCAGGTGCAATATGACCCAACCAACCTCATGTTCAATTTCCCTTTCAGAAAAAAAATCTTTCATTTCATTACCGGGAATAAAAAAAAAAGATCCCCAAAGTTTATCTAATGAAAATTAAACTTTTACTCTTCAGTTCCAATTTGGCAAACCAATATTTGTGAAAGGACGATTTTGAGAGACGAAGAGCGGGTGGAACCATGACGGTAGAAGCGCAATTATAAATTCGTGCCGGCGTTTACCAGACCGAACTTAAAGGGCGCATTTAAACAGACCCGCCATGTAAATTTCTTTCAATTACTAGTTTTTATATAGTTAATACTAACTATCCACCCAAAACCAAAACTGGTATAAGAGAAGCCGCCAAGTTTCCGAAAAGGGTCAGCATTTGAAAGTAGTAATATCATACAACCAGGGAAAGGGGGCACCAAGGTTGATCCTATTAGCCAGCAAATATGGAGTATTGTACTCTTGTTTAATTTCTTTATCTGATTAATTGCTCAAACTACTGGGACATGTTGGACTTAGAAATGTGCAATCCTATATAACTGTGACATGGACACTTATTCAATTCGTCATCTTTGCAAGTAACCATATAATCCACACAAAACCAAAACTGGTAGTAAAAACCCGCCAAGTTTCCGAAAACCATCGGCCTTTGAAGGTAGTGATATCATTCAACCAGGGAAAGGCCACCAGGGTTAATCCTATTAGCCTAGTTAATCGCACCGAATAAAACTTTAGACGTTAAATAAAAACTTGAAGATTGCTACAGCAATTAGTCGGTGCGTTTAATTAGGTTAAGAGGATTAACCTTGGCGGCCTTTCCCTGGTTGAATATAGCACTACCTTCCAAGGCCGATGGTTTTGGAAACTTGACGGGTTTTTCTACCGGTTTTGGTTTTGGGGGATATCACAACTCTCATAGGACTGTGAACGTACATAAGGTTAAACCGTCTTATCTTCATATGTACCGTTTTTCTAGAAGAATTTTATTTCTATAAATGTTCAAATTTATAATTTTTAAATTTACCATTGCCAATTAGCCGTTTAGATTACCCAAATTGACACGGCTTAGTTTATTGTACGACTTCTTCACATGCTTAAGTTGCTTCAATCCCATTTTTGCACACACTGGCTAACAATTGCTGATTTCGTTCGCTTCGTTCACTCAATCAGCGCATCCCCTTCAGTTGTTTTGTTTATCCCTGCACCTTCCCTTTAACTTTTTCAGATTTCGTTGGGATATAATCATGCAGAAACACCGGAAGGTCGCTGTTACTAAAACAGCAGAACGCGAAGCATTTTATTTTTGGGTTATTAACAAAAATCCCGTAGCTCGTGGATGCTCGTATTGTTGCTTAACCATCATCTAACGCGCATCCATTTATTCTTACGCAATCCACGGCAACGTTAATGTATTCTTATTTTGTCCTTCGTTACAGTTCAGTTTTTAGTTCGCCAGACTTTTACAATAAATTTAAGAACCAGTGTTGATTGTTCAAGCCATTGTTGCTTGAAATCTTTGGTTGCAACTTGGAAAAGAAACAAAATAAAAATTCACTGGTGGTAAATTTCAAAACCCTCCCACGCATTTGTCCTGTGACCCCTACAACTTCCAAACCAACAAAAGGACCATCCTCAGATCACCACGCATGCGTGTGCCAAATTCAGCTGTGTAGGCCTTCTCAATTTTGCGCTAGCCATGAGCAATGAGTCTATGGGATTTATCATGGGGCCAGCGTTACTAGTTACTAGCTAGTCAGTAACAAAAAAAAAAACGTTATTTGTGGAAAATAATAATTTTTCCTTTTGCAGTTATTTCCCTGCCTATAAACTCCCTTTTGCCCGCATTGTTTGTAGTAAATTACGTTTACATTACGCAACTATTTTGTGCAAACCCTGTTAGCGCTGTAAAACTTTGTTATTAATTGTTGTAGACGGTAACAATGCGGCCTCTACTTTAAAGCCTTCAGCCTAAGCATGTAACACGTTCATTCATTGTAGATGAGCCACCCATTGTTCTAAACAAAGTACTTAACTAAAGGCGCTATATCTTGCATCTTATTATTGTTATGAACACCGCTTTACTGCTAATTGCAGTGTCCTGTATTGTTACTCCTCCTTACAACAACACATGTATACCCGTTATAACAAATCCTCTTCCCCTTCTCTCCTTCCATCCTCCGTCTCCCTACGCTTTTTTCCCCTTCCCAACCTGTCCTTTGAACGAAAAACAACACGTCGTCCGTTTTTATCGTTTATAGGCCTAACAGTTTATAGCCGTTTGTCCCGTTCTTGTATGCGGTGCCTTACAGTTACCCCTTTACTGTTTCGGTAGCTGCATTGGGACAGCCTCTAAACCGATGAATGAATGCAGCATTGTCAGACGGTCAACGATTCTAAAGAAGATTGCTGTAAGACCTTATAGGCTTGGTTCAATTCGATTGGGGGTTTATTACGGAAGGAAAGAGAGAGAGGAAAAGGGAGATGTTAGACGATTGCCCCAAGTCTACAAAGATCCAATAAATAGTTCTGGACTACAGCCATCTGTTTCTGAATCCTTTTTGGTATTACTACATGGTAAAGACCATCTCGATCTGCATGGCCTCTTTTTAAAACATGTGTGCCATATCCATGTGTCACCAAGGGCGGTGCCTATACGAATATCAAGGTCCAGGATCTTCACATTCTGCACCAAAGCGCTCCTGCAACAACGGAGCCGCCTGCCCAGTTGTTCCCCGACATAAACTTAAAGGCCTCTAACGGAAACTGGGACGCCGAGCCCTTGATGCGCAGTCACGCATACGTGTGCCGGATTACTGCACCCCAACACCATCATACTGCAGTATACTTCCGACATTATTGACGCATCTTTCTCTCTATGAATGGTGGACACTCAGCCTTTAACTTTCATTTTTTCTTTATCCCTGCACCTTCCCCTTACATTCACCACAATTTGAAAGATTTCTGTCGCATTGGGATTTATCCTCAACATGCCAAAATATGCTTTTAGTTGCTTACAGTTAACAGACACATGTCTGCTAGTGAGGCCGCTTTTTTATCATTAACAGTCGATTTTTTAACAATCGGATGTTAAATGATATGGTCGACTGTTACTTTGCGGCGATACACGCCAGTGTGTCTAGATCACTCCTGGCTAACAATAAATTAAAGAAGAGGCCAACGCCTCAAGTTTTATGGCTAATCTAGACACACAGAATCTAGAATTACAGAATAGAATGGTTCACTAATAGACGGAGTATCATTTATTGCAAAGGTGTGGTCAGTTTTTTGTTACGGTACACGAATCCAAACTAAATTATCTGCCCCACGACGATAAAAGGGACAATTATGTGTCCGTGAACACCAGGTAACTAAGTGATTGAATGATTAACGTTAACCGAGGTAAGGCCAAATGAGGAGGGATGCGCTGATTGAGTGAACGAAGCGAACGAAAATCAGCGTCAAACCGTGTCAATTTCGCTGACGTAACGGCTAATTGGGCAATGGCAAAGGTGAAAATTATGAATGAGAAAATTTATAGACATAAAATTTCTCCACACAAAAAAGGTACAGATGACGATTACACCGTCTGATTATTTCTTCATTCACAGACCTCTGAAAGTTGTAATATCCACCCAAATCCCAAACTGGTATAAGAGAAGACGCCATGTTTCAAAAAACGGTCGGTCTTTCAAAGCAGTTATATCATTCAACCAGGAAAAAGCCGCCAAGGTTAATCCTGTTAGCCAAGTTAATCGTACCTAATAATACTTTGGGCGTTAAATGAAAACTTGAAGATTACTACCGCCAGTATCAATGTTCTAGTTTTCATCTAACTTTCGAACTATTAGTAGGTGCGATTAACTTGGCTAACAGGATTAACCTTGGCGGCCTTTCCCAGGTTGAATGATATCACTTCTTTGAAAGGCCGACCCTTTTTTGAAACTTGGCAGCTTCTCTTATACCAGTTTTGGTTTTGGGTGGATTAACTTGGCAGCCTGTCTCTTATTGAAGGATATCACTATTGGTTTTGTTGTTGTCTTAAATCGACGCCCTCATGCAACGTACATCCAGGGACGTAAAGGTTTGGGTTAGGGGGACCAGCAACTAGCTGCGATTGCAGAGCCAGCTCTCGGCACAAGGACAAGCCGCCTGTGACGCGATTGACGTCATCCATCGTGGTTATCGTCCTCCATCTTAGTTTCCCCAGGGGCTTTCCCTACCTTCCCACCTGCTGGAATGAGAAACGCACCTAATACAGTGGAAGCATCGCGAAGTTGCAATCAAGTTTAAATTTATGCAGACGATTACAAGGTTCAGCACAGGCACCCAGCGTTTTATTACAGCTTTTTTTAATGTATTTTAGTATTTGAATCAGATGGCGTGCTGTTGTTAGTTAATAAATCGATTGAATGTTGTGCGTTACTTGCCTGCGTAAAACGAAGCGAGGATTTCAATATGGCGGGCGCGAGCAACTGCCCTAGCGCATGCGCTGATGTTCTTTGCCGCTTGGCATGTTGGGATACAACACGGCGCTGACATAGTTAGGGCTGGAAGGAACGCGAGAGCTTGTAGTTGCTGGTCCCCCTAACCCAAACCTTTACGTCCCTGGTACATCATACTTCTTGTCACGAGCCACAACGTGGTTTCTTAGGTATAAACTACTCGAAAACATAAAACTCCTCCGGAAAAAAAAGATCGTGTGACCGTTGGCACGTTCACAATCCTATGAAAGTTGTGATATCCACTCAAAACCGAAACTGGTGTAAGAGAAGCCTCCAAGTTTCCAAAAGGGGGCGACTTCAAAGGTCACACGATCTTTTTTTTCTGTAGGAGTTTTATGTTTTCGAGTAGTTTATACCTGGCGTCTTCTCTTATACCAGTTTGGGATTTGGGTGGATATTACAACTTGGGTTGCTCGTGACAAGAAGTATGATGTACGTTGCATGAGGGCGTCGATTTAAGACAACAACAAAACCATTCCTATTGCAATACAAAAGGGCGTGCAGATTTCTGAATGCCAGCATCTGATTGTTTCTTTTCGATTCGACAAACCGGAAATGTGCGTAACTACATTTTTTATATTCGCTGCAAGGTGCTACGTTTCTCTACCACAGTTTAGTCACTGCTAGAAGCTATCAAACTACTATAATGGCCATACTACTTTATTTTTACGCCATTTCATTCGTCATATGTTCCAGGTGTCTTTGCTGTGTCTTTGCAGGTGTCTTTGCAGTTGCACGTGTCGTGGCAGTTCTGCTAAAACCATAAAACATCAGAATTTAACACAGGATTTAACAGAAGTGGAATAAAGGAGGGTGCGATGGAACCAGTAATCCCTTGTTCTATCTCGTGCTCTGCGTGATGACCTCACTCGACTGAATGTTGGAGGAATGGTCGTGAATGCTCTCACAGAGAACTTAACGTTCAAAATATGCTGTGCATGTTTTTATTTAATAAAAACGTATGAAAATATAACTCCAGCTGACAAGTGACGTCTGGCAAGCAATAGCTAGAGAAGTGCAGTCTTGGAGTGGCAATCAAGAGCGAGAAGCAGTTCATCCTAGAGTGGCAAGCAATGGCTCGAAGCAGTGCATCTTGGAGTACTGTGTTCAAGTAGCAACCAACAGCTCGAAGCAGTGCATCCTGGAATGTAGTCTTGGCGTGGCAGGCAACAGCTAGAAGCAGTGCGTCTTAGAGTGCTATACGAACAAGCAATATCTAGAATCTGTGTTTCACCAGAGTGACGTTTTGGAGTGACAAACAACCACTAGAAGCAGTGCGTCTTGGAGAGTAACCTTGGAGGAACAAGGAACAACTAGAATCCGTGTGTCTTAAGAGGGAAGTCTTGGAAAGTCTTGGAGTGGCAAGCAACGGCTAGAAACAGTGCGTCTTGGAGTGCTTCCTTGGAGGAATTAGCAATAGCTAGAATCCGTGTGTCTTAAGAGTGAAGTCTTAGAGTGTCAA
>JAHWFP010198702.1:122352-149543 GCA_023313725.1 Lithobius niger | reverse complement strand
TTTACCTTTTCACTCAAGCCCGATTACGTTACTATACATATTTTTTTCCCTTTTCACTCAAGCCCGATTACGTAACAGGAAGATCGTTTTATTGAAGCCAATGCTATTAGACTGGATTTCTTAAGCCTATAACGCGCGATTTTTGTTGTTGGAGAAAACAACGTTCTTTTAAGCCTAAGAAATCCGCTCTCAATGCACTGTCTTGACTAGAAGTGCCGTTTTTTTTCCGTTACCTTTTAATCTAGTGCACCTTGTAGCTATTACCTCCAAATGGTGTCTCGACGTAGCCAATATGACGCCACATGACGCTGCCCTATGGGTAAAGATAAAATCCTGGGTACGAGCCGGATAGAGAATGTCGGAGAGTCTCAGCTTTAAGCCACTACTAAAAAATGCAAACTTTTAACGCCAAGTTTTATCTCTTTCGCACATTATCTTTTTAAAATCCTTCATCTTTAAATTGTTGGCCCATCCATCCGTCCTTACGGGGAGGGGGTTGGACTGTGTGCGGAATTCAAAGAATTTTTCTCCACTTGCTTATACATTGTTAAGTAGGCGTTGGTCTTAAACTGTAATGCCAGACTTCTTCCATCGTTTAAGGCCGTACTGAAGATGGCCTCGAAGCATCCAGCTCTAAGAGTGGGTGAGGGTGGTGGTGGTGGAGGGGGGGGGGGTGTAGTGAGGCGACGGATGTGCGCGAGCTACGAGCCAGGGTTGTGGAATGTTCTGGTGCAGTCGTGGCCAGCGTGCCGTCAGCCTAGAGGACATAAATTACTTAAAACTCCAGCTTATAATGTGCAAGTTTTATTACCGGGCTGAGCAGGAGATTTCCTCTTCTGTCGCTTTCAAAAGATGGTTATAGATACCAACGACCTCTTATGAAGGCGAGCATAATCTCTGCCCTCTCGACAACCTTAATCGTCGTAAAAGAGTTAAGACAGAGAGAGAGAGAGACGCAGATTTCAACAGCCTGATATTATTAAAGTCGAGAGGTTTAGACTAGACTAATGTAGACTTAAAACACGAGAAAGAAGAACAACGATTCTTGAATTTGTATTAATTTAGTCCAGGTATTTGATTATTGGTTGAATTGTTCGCATCAATCTTGTAAACGTAATTTTGAAATAAACTAAGGGGTGCCAAAAAATTATAGCCCCCCACCCCCCTCCTTCCCAGAATGCTACGAAAAAAATGAAAATATCGATAGTCAGTACATTTTATTGTGGGTTTGCAGTCACAAGCGCAATATTCAGGGTTCACTCCAATGACGTCACGAACAGATTGTAGAGCAGGGTATAGGAAGACAAAAGTGAGTCAAAAAGCTCCGTGTTAAAAGTCCATTTCCCGAAGCACAGCATCGATGTGCTCCTCCATTCTGGTACGGCTGATTCGAGTTGGTAAAGGTTCAGACATCAGTATCCTTTGTTCAACATTGTCCTTCAAGCTGGATCCAAAGTTTTCAGACATTCAGATTGTTGCGAGTTTAATTCCGGATTTCAATGTTGGAATTGTACCATCCCAGCAAGGTTACGCTGATGACGTCATTTGTGAATCTGCCAAGCCCGAAGTCCACATGACGTCAAATTGTAATGTGCCATTGTCAATCCAAAATTAATACTCGTTAATTAAAAATCGTTTTCGGGCAGATGACCAGGAGTGGTTAAAGCTCGTTAAACCCTTTAAACCCTTTTTTACTCGTTAATTTAAAACCCTTTGAAATCCTTTGAATACTCATTGTTAGTTGAAATAATCCTATTTGATCAATTGCTGTAACAATACACAGCTATGATTTGTCTGTACATAATGCTTGACATCAATTGTAACGCTCGAGCTCGCTTGATCTTCCGCCGGGTGCTCCCAACAATTAGGTATTAACCTAATATTCCATTCCGCCGCCAACTCTCCAACTCCCCGCATCCAAAGGTAATTTCGGCCCTATAATTAGAATTTTTCCCAATTTCCCCAATCCCCGAACTTAAATTCAAACCAGACCAACCCTGTTGCTAGTTCAGCACTGCAACCCTGTAGCTACTTAGCTTAGCAGTCACTAACTGAACTAAATTTTCCCGAAACTAACTAATCCAAATTTTCCCTAGTAAGCCTAATGCCGTTGACATTCCATTTAAGGCCCTAAGCCAAGGTTAGTGTCGCCCTAGAACTTCAGGTGAGCCTGAGCACACGATCGCTCATATGTAACATTAAACCAACACCAAAACTGAACCACGACAACCAGCCTTGTTTCATCTGTTAAGGTTAATTTGGAATTCCCGCAACCCCTTGACTATCACAACGGCATATTTTCGAGCTAGTCCCTTAACTGTGGGGTTGGCATTGGGGCGGCTCCCAAACGTACTAAAAACCCCTACAAGATTGGGAGAATAAGGGCACGTTTATGCAACCACTCGCTTTGGCATTCTCGCAGCTAGAAGCTAGAAATCACCTCAAATTCCAACATGGCGGCGGTTTTATGTCTGCCGCCTCGCAACGAAAACAGCAAATAACGTGAGTTCAAAAGCATTTGAGAAAATTGTTTCGTATTATTGGCACGGACTATAAGACTGCAAGTACTTACTCAAACGATGTCGGATTTAGTTAATCCATTTAGCGTTGTTACCATGGCAATGTCACTTTTGCCATCGCGATTGAGTTCAAGCTGCGAGAATGCAAAGGCGAGTCGCTGCCTAAACGCGCCATTAGGGTCACTCTTCATTATCAAAGAATTTTAGAGTCACTTTTGTCTTTATACCCTGCTCTCTTCATTCTGTTCGTGACTCCATTGGAGTGAAAACTGAAGATTGAGCTTGCGAGTGTAAACCCACAGTAAAATGGGCTACCTATCGATACTTTCATTTTTTTCCTAGCATGCTTAGTTTACCCTTGCATGCTATAATTGTTGGGCACCTTGTACATCCCTACTTCTGCATAGGCCATAAAGGCTATGGAGGTTTGACGCACTCCCAGCCGAAGCCATGGCGCCAAAAGGAGAGAGGAACAGTTTTGCTGGGTAAATCCAATCGGAAATTCCTCGGATCTTTTACATGCCACAATCGACATCAGCACGATACATCACAGGGCCCTTCTCACCCCGAAAATGCCAGGGTTGGCTGAGGGGAGGATCGAACTCGGGACCTTTTGCACATGATATGGTAGTGCTAACCATTAAGCTATCTTGCTCCATTCTATGTAGAGACTGGCCGATATCTGCCGATATTATTGATATCGCTATCGGATAGAAATCGTAAAAATAATACACGCCAATGCCGATATTTAAATTCTAATCAACCTTAAGATCGGTAAACTTTGATTCGTTCATGACTTTGGTAACAGAATGTAAAAGAGTGATGTAGTTTCTGGTGGTTTAAACTGTAAAATGAATGGAATATTTATGGTTAGAGTTTTCAACTGTTAAAATGGAGACTTATTTTGAATTACTAGTAAAAACAACGGTGAGAAGTTAAGTGGTGTTTTGTTTCAAGGACAGCTTCGCTCACGTTTGTCTAATCAACATTTGATTTAAATAGCAGAAGACTATCAAATAAACAACTGATATCGGTTTGATAACAGTCGTATTCAAATCGGATTGTCTAAAACTTGTGCATCGCCGTGGAGGGGTGGAGAGGATAGAAATTTTCTCTTCAACAAAGTAATATGTCATCCAAATTTAAAATTCATAAAACTTTAGCCCTTTGACGAATCTATACGCTTCATGACTCTTTTTATATTTTAACTAAGGTCAGTTGTCGGATTCGAACTGGCATTCACTTTGCTTAAAGATGAGTACGCTGACCACTGGGTTGATACAGCTCGCTTTTCACGGGTCTCACCTGGGGGGGCCCCCCCCCCCCCCCCCCCCCCAACCCTCATAAGTCAATTTGAGCAGCCCACTGGATGAGGCAATGAAGGATAAAGTATAAACCTCGATAACCAACCTTATCTACACCATGTAGAGTTTAAGAAACAACAAAAATTCTTAAAATTTTGACGCAACAACAAAAAACTTCCACCCCATATAACCCATTTTACGGACCTGCCATCGTCTTCAAAACACTTGGCACTTTGCATAACTGTTGCCATATTTTCCAATAGAGGTTGTAGCGAGCGTGTTCTCTTTTCAATTGGCTGCACATCATGAATTCCGTGGCTCACGGTTGGTCAGGCAAGGCGGTCAAGAGCAAAGGCAAAGGTCAGAGTTGAAAGGCTCAAGGGATCTGAAACGCCAGGGGCTCATGATTGCCCCAACACTGCCGGCTGGCAAAGATGTTCTGGAATCAACGATTGCATTAAATTACTCAGCTGATTTGGGGCGCGACAGCCTGAATAATGAACAATTCTCGCTGTCTCACGGCGTTACAAATGGCCGAGGAAAATTAAAGATATAAAAGAATTAATCTAAATCTGACCGGACTGGAAGAATGAGCATGTTTTAAACAAAAGGTCCGACGTTTAATTTAACCCGTTTTCGCCATTAAAATTCAATTGTCCTCATTACAGTTGAAGGTATTTTTCGGCGTGGTCAAAAGTTTCCCTTCTAGGAAGTTCTTTGTTTAGTACTGGAGTAACCACAAATTCATTTCCACATTTCTTGTTTAAAATTAATGACTGTAAAATTGAGTCTAAAGTTGAGGTCCACAGTAATTAAGGCACTTAGAACCATAATTACAACCGTTGTATGTAAGTGACATTTTTGTAAAAAATGAGATAACACTGTCAGAGTGATAACTAGCAGCAAGAATTTATAGGGTTGGGAGGAGAATTTGTGACTGAGACCCATATTGAAACGTCTTGGATACATTCACATTAGTTCAGTCTTAGTTTATAGAGGGCGCCACGTGTTTTATGTGGGAATTTCTACTTAGTTTTTAGCCTAAAATTAAACTAAACTAAACGAAACTAACTTATATTTAATTATTATTTAGCCTATCTTAGTTGTAATTTAGTTTACTTTAGATGTGGGCTGAAAAATAAGCAAAAACTACGAGATAGAACACGTGGCGCCCTCTGAAAACTCTGACTGAACTAATGGGGACGAATCTAACGTGTTCAATAGGGGCTTTTTAGAGTTACAAATTCTCCTCCCAAACCCTATAAATTCTTGCTAGCAGTCATTACCAATTACCAGTGTGATATAGATGATTACTGTCTTAACTGTGATATACTGTAACTACATTTGCTGAATTACAACATCGCCTCATAACCAGACTAATATAGGTGATAAGATGGTTGCCATGACTTCGAAAGAGCCATCTACAAGGTCACTTTTCGATTACCAACGTGATCATACATATACTGAGGTACTATACAAAATCTTTAGCCCTCCAGAATCTACGTGTGAGGTTATAACCCTAATATCCCTTCTGAAAGATTGGTATTAGAGGACAAGAAAGTGGCATGTTGTCACTCTGCCTGTGAACCCTTGGCTTCCATAGTACAAGTGTCAATCTAAACCCATTTTATTCACTGTTTTAACAAAACAAATAATACGTATATTAAAACTATAAAGCATAAGCAAGAAACACAATTAGACGGCTTAAACATTACTTTTTGATAAAAGTACTAACGGCGCAAATCATATAGACCAGTGCTGGCAGATGACCAGCCTTGACAGTTGTTAAAAAAATAACGAACCAAAATAAGGCAAGTGATTTTTCATGTCGTGCAGGACCAAAGTAATAATACTGGTGTATTTTCCAATTTTTTAAAACCTAATTGTCTTCAAATTTTGTTGTAATTTGGCTATGTTGAACTTTACATTGGTAGTAATGTCCTGATAATCCTGTTTTTTTTAAGAACAAATAAATACATTAATTACAGAAGAGATAAAACTTTGAAGTGGGTAATATCATAATGACCTCAATTTCGATTATGTCACAATGGTTGTGAATGTCTCAATTGAAAGTTGGCCGAGTTTAAAGGTACATTCCTCCCAACGCCATTTTTCTCGATCCTCCTCATCGAGTACGGCCCCAAATGTCTATTTACTTACCGTTAGTCTTTCCCTTGCTAAGAATCCTTTTTTAAATGTGGCATCTACGAGATTTTCTGTTGAATATTGGGCAACTATATTTACTGAATTCTACACGTATATGATCCTTTGCGCGCCTACAATTACTTTGAAGTTTCACCTGTATGTACGCAAGTACTAATTTCAATAGTTTGATAATAATTACTATGAGATCAAAAATCTAAAAGACTAACGCGGTAAAAATTGAAATTAATTATGCCAATAGATTGCCGAAGAAAAATTATAATATACTAGCCTAACAAATTATAAATTGTGACGTTAAAAGACGAAAATCATTCTGGTTTGTGACGACACAATCTTTAATTTGACACTGTTTCGTATACAACTCCCAAAGCCAACAGAGAAAGTAGCTGCGTTATTCGCTGAGAGGAACGCAGCTACTGTTTCAGTTGACATTGGCGATGGTAACAAGCGATGAGGCGATCTGTGCGTGGCTGTTATAAGGCAGGCGGAATGTTTTAAGACAGGCGGAATGTGCCTTTAATAGATTTGTTGCACACAGGCATTATTATTATTGAGCACGTTCCTAAACTCATCCAACAGTTCAGCACTGCAGCCACAACTCATGAAAGTTGTTCTTACACACACTATAAATGTTCCGTTTCCTCACCATGACGTGACGCCGTCATTGCCAAAGCATCGGAGTCATCGGCTCGTTAGAGGCGGTTATCCGCTAAATCCACCAATTAAGATGGCGGGATTGAAACTTTGCTTCGCTGTAGGATTATTTACTGCTAGGTAGGTTGATGGATTTGTAGTTCATGTGATGAGGACGATCAGTAGTGGCGGACATCATGATGATAAACAGATTCAGACACATTTTCCTTGTCCCAATGTTTATATTGGCTCTGGTTTCAGTTAATAAATAATAAATCCCTGCCATAACAAGAATAAATTACTAAATTTTGCTAATGGGATGCAAATGCTGTAAAGGGAAGTTTAGGTTCGCGATGTAGCTAATATTTCGGCAGGAAACGTTTGGGAGGAAAGAATTCTGTTTATTAGAGCCGAAATAGTTTGAATTTAATAGTTTGATGCACGGCTTGGTAGTGAGGGGAAAATGGAAGGATGACAATCTGGCGTTGGCTTTGGGCTTTGGGCATTTAGAAATGCGAGAATTACAATTGTTGTACATCGGGATATAATTCTGTTATACATTATTATACTTTATAATAATGACCTCTGGGAGGGGTAAGCTGCAGCGATTCATTCTGAAACCAAGGTCTACTGTGATACAGTCTGATGGCAAGACGTCATGGGATGAAAGCACCACGATGGGAGTTGTAATGGCCCAATAATGGTTCAGTTGTGGATGCAAGATGGATTCGTATATTACGAAAACATAATTAACACATGGTGGAGGTAGTAGTGGCACAGAACATCCCCACTAAGCTGAAAGACGGTAATAAGTTGAGTTGAGTTGAATTTATTTCATTATACTTTACAAGGAAATAATTGGCCAAAGACGAACCTGACACCAAAAGAGCAATACCCGCGAGCGACTGCCAACAAATAATAAAAAAAAAAATGGCGCGTTTTAGGCGTAAGAAAAACCCTACTCTCTCAGCATTGGCTTCAGTAAAAGACGGCATTCTTTTCCCTCCATGTTTATCCAAGGGCCCTTGCAGCTAGCTCAGGTAAAGAAATGATTCCACTTGCTCAAAACTGCGGCAACTGTCAACAAATAAAAAAAACAGCGCATTTAGACCTAAAATGCCGCTCTCACAGCACTGTCTTCTCTAAATGACTCGATTCAATCTTTTTTACCCTCCACGTTTATTCAGTGCACCTTGTAGTCATCCCTATGGCTGGCTCCAGCGTAGAGTTATATTGAATAATATGGCGTCGTTGCGACTGCTCTGTTCCAAGCACTGAAAAAGATTACCAAATACACTCTTGTTTTAGTTTTCTTTTGTTTGTCAATGATTCTACAACGTAACATGCTGCCTGCTTTTCTGAAATTTAGCTGTTGATTGCATTTTAAGTAAAGACAGTATTTTTTTTTTATTTTGACAAAAAAAGCGGACTCATTTTATTTAACCGGGTACTCGTGGGTCACCGGACTCATCTTTAATTCTGGATAACCGGTTCCTGAGTGAAAAATCAATGTTAAAAATTAAAATAGCCTGACTCTTTCTACTGTATAGTTGTTATATTACGATACCCAATGCATAAGCATTGTAATGTGTGACGTCGCAGATACAGGGGCGTACTGGCCTTGCGGTGAAAACGGGAAGTTTCTCGTGAGCTTATGCTTCGAGAGCCTATCCGGGTCCTATAGCAATTTTTTCATGATGACTGATTTCTACGAAATGCCACAAGAGAGGGATCCCTACCTTAACCATTTCCCCGGGCCTAAGTGGCCCTCCCACTGCGCCCTGCACAGACAATATTCTGAAAGACGCCATATGCTAGAATTATGGTCCCTTCCCAATCTCGGCGCACATAACTGTGTGTTGCTAAGCCGCACAAATTTTGACTATTTTTAATCTGAATGGCTTCCCCGCATCACCCAGGTAAGTTAGGGAATGCAACGTCCAGTCCAGATTTTGTACCACTCAAATTGGTAATAAACCACTGGACCATAGAAACATTCGGCATTATTTCATTCCAATAAGTCTGAAACGCTGTGACACGGGAATCACGGGCAGGTGATAGTTCACGCAGATTCTGAAGACGCTGTGCAGTGATACTACGCATCACTGTTTACTGTAAGACTGTAAGAATTTCGCAACTACCCTATACAAAAAATGTGAAAGAAGCCACCGGCGAACATCATACACTAAAATCATTAAGCCATCTTTTAGGCACTTAAACACTTAAAAAGTGAAGAAACCACATGTCAAAGTCAAGGAACACTACTTAATAAATCCATTAAAGAATTTGTCCCTGTAATCAAAAAACTCGGATTACCTGAGTTTAAACTCCTCCCCCTCCCCTGCCGCCGCCTCCAACAACCCACGATCATTTCATAAGCAATAAGCAGTAAGATACCCATATTTCAACTTGCACTTTCCCACATTGCATTTCGCCTGCCCGGTGGTAGGGCCTTTCACTTTCAGCTTCACTTCGAACCTGCATTTGCAGGTGAGAGGTCGGGGGGGGGGGGGGGGTCTTGTTTTTGCTACCTATTCTGGCCAGGTTGCTAAACATCTTTAATTCATCTTCATGTTTTAAATTTATTTCTTAAACTTTTAAATTGTAGTGTTCCTTGATGTTTTCTTCACTTTATAATCACTTGACAACGGGGTGAATTAAATCCCGAAACGTAGTGTCCCGAAAAAATTGTGTCCTGTCCGCCTCCCTGTAGCGACAGGGGGGGCGGGGGAGGGGGGGGGCGGCATAGTGGGACCAGTGAATTTATTTATGCGATTTCAGTAGGCTTTATTCTTTTTAAATCCTCCTATTGCTTTTAGCTAAGATAGACATTTATGCACTTACGTGTCATTTGAGTGACCTGACCAGGATTCGAACCGGTGAACCAGTCTTATTTGCAGCGATTTGCGTGTAATTTTTTCATCTTTGTCGGAAAAATTTTAGCTGGAACGAAGAACACAATGGAACGAACATTTTTAATTGCCAGGAGAACTGCGTCCGCAATTTTTCCCCGATCTTGATAAAATTTGGGGGTTTGATCGATAAAATGCACAAAATTTCGATGTACCAAGTTTCATAAAAATCGGTTCAGTCATTCTCAAGTTGTTCCATGTGAGAACACACGCAAACGGACTGAACGAAGGTAATAGGTTGATGGTTGTTTTTCGGAACACGCCTATATAAATTGAGGGAAGGGGGTTGGGAAAGGGAAGATAAAAAAAAGGGGAAAACACATAACCAGAGTAAAAAGCCATGATAAATCATAAGAATAGTTACGGTGGGTGCCGTAAGTATTTCTTTACTAGTGTAATAGTTAATGTATGGAATGTTTTGCCTCGTGATGTCGTCAATGCACTTTCCCTTAACTCGTTAAGTCTAGAGTACGATCATTGGAGCTTTCAATTTCCTTTTGAGATTCTAGCATTATAGTTTGCGTTATTTAAGTTTTCAGGATAATTATTTGCGACATTTAAAGATTTTAGGATTATATTTTACGATTTTTTTTAAGATTTAGGAATTTATATTCTTAAGATTTTAATTATTTTAGGAATTTTCTTTTTAAGATTTTAGGATTTTATCTACTAATGTAATACGCAACCTCGGGAATTAATCAGCAGCAGCAGCAGCAGTCGCCTACAATTAAAAGTAACTTTTTTTTCATGGCTACAATTTAAAGTAATGTTTTTTTACATTCTTCGTTTGCTTCCTACGTCTTTTTTATTTATTTATTTCTCTTTATTTCTCTATGCTACGGTGCCTAACAATTCTTGGAGCACGTGTTATATATTACGAACTCTCGTCCAAACAGTTCATAGTGATGGGTAAAATTAAAGAATCCGTGTTTCAGCTAAAGGCCTATAGTTTTAAACCAAACTAAGCTACGTTTTGAATTTCGAGGCCAACGAAATTGGCTGTTATTAACGACAGAATCGCTCTTTATTTCCTAAATGAGTGAAATTGTTTCAAAGTAAGTAAGCAGCAGCAAACTATGCGTGTGTGACCATTGAGATGGCTGGGTTGTCGATAATTCAGAATGGTATGCCGACATTTGTGCGCTGGCAAAATGGAGCTGGTCAGGAGTCAGTGCTGGATCAGTGCTAGAGACAGCCATCAGGTGTGAACTGGTTGATGTTGCGTTCAGTAGTAGCGGCATCAGCCTACCTTATTAGGACAGAGAAGAGAAATTATGGCAATCGTCTCTGTGCCAGTATTAAGTCGGCAGGGTTTCTTGTGCAGGCGTCGCGATTGCTAAGATCTCAAGACCGAAAGTGCAGTCAGCCCTAGGTATACGGTCCTGGTCGTGTTGTCCTCCGGTTGTTTCTCGCCCGTTGCACGAGGGTTTCCTCCGGGTACTCCGGTTTCCTCCCTCATGCGGCAAAAAACAACTGTTCCTGATGGTGGTAAAACCTTCCACTTAACATCTGCCGCTTGGGCCTAATAACAAGCTGTAAGCTATTGGCCGACACCTTCTATTATTATTATTATTATTAGAGGTAGAGAAATGGCTGAAGCTTTCAACGAGCGCTTTGCAAGTGTTCATGTGCTCCCCTCTGGATCCATGCGTCCTGATAATCAGGTGAGTAGTGTCTCTGAAGAGGGTGATGTTGATCACGACCAATCAGAGTTCTCAGCGGTTCTATCGCGGTGTCGACCCAGGAGTGCAACTGGCATTGACAGGATTTCATATATGGCTGTTGAGGGCTTGTCGTCTAACGCCACTTGTTGGCTTCTTCTGGCAGTTAACACTCTTTTTACAGGAGGTCCTATCCCACTTACCTGGCTTTTCACGATTCTCGTCCCGGTGCACAAGGCTGGCAGTGACAGGACCAGGTGGTGAATTATAGGCACTTCTGTCATGCTTGAGGAAGGTGTATGAGCGTATTTTAGTCACGCAGCTGTCGTGGTAGTTAGACTTAGAGTACTATAACTGTGTTTCGCCGGTTCAGTTTGGGTACAGGCCCAACAGAAGAGTGCAGGATGCAATCCTCTTCTTCCTGTCTGGTATAAGTGGGGCTTGGCTTCATGGGAAGATTGTAGTTGCAGTCATCTTGGATATAAGGGTATATGTCACAGTCAGTATTGCCTGGGTTCTTGATGCCCTCAGCAATACGGGTGTTGGGAAGAGGCTCTCTGATGCTGTCTTTGCTCTTCTGGGTGTGTGTGAATTTGCAACCAGGGTGATGGGCATTGGTCTTCCACCGGACGGTCTGATAGGGGACTCCCTCAAGGGAGTGCCTCAGCCCAACGCTATTTGCTGTTGCCATAAATTATGTCCTCATTGAGATGCAGACCACAGCTAACATCGTCTTCTCTGCGGATGATGTTGCCATGTGGTTTGCTGGTGATGATCTGTCAGAGGTCATGGAACACGTGCAGGAGGCACTTGTCAGGATTGTCGTGCATCTTAGATTGAGAGGTTTGCCGTAGTGCCAGCCAAGACCGAGTTAGTTGCCTTTTCTCGGTCAGCTGCTGTGAGAAATGCTCCAGTTAAGGTGACGGTTGAGGGGACTGTTATCTTCTCTAAGCCAACAGTTAGGTATTTGGGTGTGATTCTTGATGGCCCACTTGAATGGATGTGTCCATGTTATGGGTCTGGTTGCGAAGATTCGCTCAAGGATCCCGGTCCTTAAGGTTCTGGCCAGATGCTCCATGGTTCACAGAGGTGCCCTCATGGCAGTCTATCGTGCTTTTGATCCATGTTAGACTTTCACCTGCCGCTCTTGAGCACGCGTCCCCATCACACCCGTGCTGTTCAGTTTCAGGTCAACACCTGTTTGTGTATAGTGTGTGGCTGTCTGGTGACCGCTCCAGTGCAGGCTATCTGGGTGGACAGCTGTGAACCGCCTCTGCACCAAAGGCTGAGTGACCTGCTTTTAGTTCTTTGCATCAGGAACATCAGCAGCGTTGATGCTGACCCAGTGTGTAAGATCCTCATGGATTATTTGAGCGTGGGAGAGCATGTTCTGGGTCTTCTGGGTGCTGCAGGAGCAGATGTTTTCCTCCTTTAACAGGCTTCTGAGTTGGATCCCCTAAGTGTACGGCATGTTACCCCGCCCAGTTCATGGATGTGGTGCACGGGTATGGTACGGGTCTTTCATTCTGGTTATGTCATGTGGGAGGTATTTTGTGATCATCCTTTGTGCCAGCGACGAGAAAAGGAGGGATTGGTGTCACTTTACCGGCGTTGAAGCTGAGTCTGTCGTGCAGCTTTGGAGCGGTGTGTTCCAGCATGACCCCCGAGTTGGTTGCGATCTCTAGAGTGTGGATGTCACTCTAGATCTGCTTCTCCCTTCTTTCGTGATTGTGACTGACTCTCAATACAGTGTACGTGCTCTGCAGTGAGCCATTCGCACTGGCCATTCCCTCCTGCTGTTTCACCAATGCAGCCTTGGTTGGAATTGCAGTGCAATTCGTGTAGTATGTGGAGTGGAGGAATCACCTGAGCACTTTGTTTTTAGTTGTGGTAGGTATCGTCAGCTGCGAGCGTATCTGAAGAAGTGGATCACGAGCACGTCGACACTTTGGTCGCTCCTTTCTGTTGATAGTTCCAATCCTTTGCACAGGATGCGTGCAGTAGCACAGTATTGTGCGGCCACGAGAGCACGCCTACGATTCTCCCTGCCTCTCTTGCCATTGAGGAGCAGTGCCCAAGTAGCCAGGGTTTGCTAAGTCGTAGCTGTTTATGTTTCAGTTTTTATGTTTCACTGTCAGTGTGGCTATTGTTGTGGCTCTAGGTGGTTTTCTAAGTTCGATTCTTTATGGTTTTGGTGAAGTTGGTAATTTTGGGGATTTTGTGATCTTGGTGTTTTTGTACTAGTATTTAGGGACGGTGCATGGCTTCGGGCCGGGGCCCCAATAAACCATAATTGAAATAGAACCAAAATTACCAAAATTACAATTGCAACAATTATTACCCCAATGTGTCACCTTATGTTGTTGAAGATAACACATATGAATTGGTTCAAAATTGGCGGAAACAATCTCGGAGCGGCTGAATGCTAACTTACTAAGTGATAGTTTTTTTTTTTAGTTCAGTAAATTTCAAGTAGGCTATGCGTTTTGGGGGGGATTGGCCCAAAATCTCGACGAAATATCCTGTTACCTTTAGTTGTATGAATCAATTTCTCATACTTTTTTAAGTCAGTCGTGAAATTCAAACAAGTATTCACTTGATTTAGAGACGACGATGCTAACCATTGGGCTGTTGCTGCTCGCTTTGCTCAGTGTCACCAGGGCCCCCTCACAAACTTCTTTCACGTTCCGCCACAGCAACACCAAGAACAAACATGGGAAGGTTATGGTAATGTGGGAGAAAAGAGGAGGGATAGCGGAGGAGGGGTGAAAAGGAGGGGTAGAAGAGGAGGGGGAAACAAGAGGGGAGATGTTGGACACGAGAAGAGAGGGAAGAAAAGAGGAAGGAGGAGGGGAAGAAGAAAAGGGGGGGGAAGGGATAGGAGGAAGGGGAAGGGAAGGGGAGGTATACAGACCCTACAGTGCCAGAGGGTGGTCGCAGGGGGAGGGGGGGCGGCAGGGGGCACGGGTGTGCAGGTTGGGGGGAGGGAATGAAATTGAAAGTGCCTGAAAGTGCCAGAGGGCGTTCAGTGGGGAAGCAACGTGTTCAGGGGGAGGGAAAGACCAAGCCCCGAGGAAAGGGGTGCCGGAAGAGGGAGGGCGGGAAGGTATACAGACCCTACACTGCTGGAGAGCGTGCAGTGGGGTGTGGACCGAGTGTGTCTTGGTGGAGGGGTGGAGAAATTTAAGACACCACTTACTTTACTAAGACGACGAACCACCAAGAGAGGCTAAATCTAGAGAATTAAATCACCGTGCAGCACTCCACGGGTCCAGCTAGTATTTTCAAGATTTTAATTAGTTTAGTATTTTCAGTGTTAAATTTTAACTTGGGCCGAACATAAGCGGACACGTCCCAGTTCCTTCTCTTCCTGCTTATATGTGAAAATAAGCCTCTCTAATTATTATCTTGTCATTTGATCGTCGAGCTAATCACGTGTCAGATTAATAATTAAGTTTGAAAGTCAATTCCCGAAAACACACTGCCTGATTTTTTTTATTTTCGAACTGGAGTCAACCACTAGCCCCATGGAACGTGAGCAAAAAATTACAAACGGATCGGAAAACGGTTTCAAAAGTTATCCTGGAAACACGACTGAAGCACCCATATCACCACACAGACACCAGCTGAGGACGGATAGTGTCTTTGCACTCTTAGTGTCTTTGTATCTTTCGCAACGTGCTTCACTAAAAACACTTTCGACCGAGACAAAAGTAAATAGTTAAACTTAGCACCTAAACTGGCAACGAAATTAAGCGATGACACGGGGAGAGACTGTGGCAAAGGTTAGGAGGACCGTCCATTAATGACAATCACCAAACGAGTTGTCAATGAGAAGCGGTCAGAATGGCGCCCGAATCATTAGGACTTGTTAATGGAAGGAACGGAAACGAAACACGGCTGGTGCAATTGATTGAAAGAGGTTTGGGAAGAGGGGAGGACACTCTACCAATCTGGGAGACTACTTTTGGTGTAAATGGCAACTACAAAGCATTTTAAATACGATTGTTCCCGTCGTGGCGAATGGGATGCCACTATTTCCAGAACCACCTTTAAAAACTAATCTTGGAAAAGGATCGTTTTAAAGCAGCATCGTTTAGAGTTGGAGTGTGACGTCATTATTTGTGTGAAATTGTTTCATTTCACGAAATACTAATGCAAGCTTTTTTTTTTGTTTTGTTTTGCTTAATGTCAGACTACTGGGGGGGGGGGGGGATTGAGGCCATGTCGTTTGAGATCAAAGTCCGATAGCCCTCTTCACTTTTGCGAAAATAGCGAAAAATTGGGAAGATATTAAAATAAATCAAGGAATTTAGGGGTTAAAGTTCCAGGCTTAAATTACTTGATTTGAGGCTTAAGTTTGGTTTGAGGCTTAAGTTAGCTGAGGAGGTTAGGGCCTATTTAAGGATTAAGTAAAAAATAAATAAATAAATAAAAGGGTTATGAGGGGCCTAACAGATCGGCCCTATGGCTGGACTAAATAAAACTAACTTCATTTACAGGTTTGCAATGAATTGTGAGAAACTGTTACTAGGCAATAACTGATAATACCAAGATAAGTAGATGTGTCGGACATTGTCCTGCCAATAACGATATAAGAACTTAGATAAAAAGATGTAACAGCGGTTGTCTTGGCAATAACAATATCCTGGCATTAATAGAAAAGGCTTTTGACACTTAGCCCTTTGGTCCCAGAAAAAACATTCAGGGTTGCAAGATTCTCAACAAACACAGCTCGTCACCGGCCCGAAAGGGAGTTCTCACTTCGGCCCATACTTATCTAAGGTCGTATGTTCAAACTCTCTGCTAAAACCGCGATAACGTGACATAAAAACACCATGTCCATAACACAACTTCAAAGCAGGTGTCTAAACTGAATGCCAAATATCTTGAATTTTCACCAAACTCGAAATCTGACTGCTCATTGACTAAAAACAGGTGAAGTCCTGCCAATAATCAGTCCTGGTCAAGATGTTGCTGAAGGGTCCTCACAGCTTACTTCAGCAGCTATGGAATCTACTCTGATGTAATCTGGAAATTATCACGGCCCAATGCGATGATTGGAGGTTTCGCGCTTCGAATCCCCAGGTTTTCCCTTCCCTACTATAGTCTGTTCCACATTATGTTTGCAAGAAACTGCCTGTATGACGCCATGTTTTCTTTCACTAAGAGTCATACACTCTTACCAGACACTGTGTAGAGTCTGCAAGTGTGATTACCATATGTTTTTTGCACTCGTAGCATAAGGAAATGTGGTGTCATACAGTCAGTTTCCTGCAAACATAATGTGGAACAAACTATAGACATCGTTCTTTCTCTATCGTGTCCGCGGCCTATCTTGAGTTCTCCGCAGAACGAACACAGATAATCAATTGTACGTTTGCAGTAGCAGAGTGCCTTGTTGATATCCAAGATGGTTACAAAAACAATGGCGGCCATCTGTTAAAGCCACCCCATCCAGGAAGACGTAGCCGCTCACAAAATACTTTCTCACAAATACACCGCGCGCACAATAAAACGTTCAAAAATGCTTTAAAAAAATTAACAAAATAAGCAATGATTTTGCTGTTACCAATGCAATAAGATTTTTTTACAGGCTGTAGAGAGCATGTACCGAATGTACAGGATGGGAAGGAGCCAGGCATGAACCCTGAATCTCAAGCAAACGAGAAACTCACTGACTGTAAACACAAGATTCGCTCGAATAATGACAATACATCAAATAAATCAGTATTGACTCTGTCGTAGCAATTAAAGAAAGACACTTTGTAGACAGTGTTAGACAGTGGGCACTCATGTAATGTCCGGTTAAACTGCAGGCTAAATCCACTCAAAATCCAAAGTCACTCATTTGAATAACGAAATTAATACTGTAACAAAAAGACGGTAAAGTGGATTGAGTGCAGTAAGTAGGTCACAGCATTCACAGCGGACCGCTGTGGGCAATAAGTTCGGTAAGGAGAACTAGTTAAGATGCGGCAGTCAGCACTGTATTCTGTACTCCAGTCAGAAAACAGCAAAACACTTGGTAAGGTTGGTTCCATCTGTGGATAAAAAAAAAAATTGGCTACGACCCTGGTAGTACTACTACGCTGAATCTCTAAAAACGGTACGATGGCAACATACGCGGACTGAGAACTGCACGTGGCTTTTATAGGGCAAGAAGGAACCTCTCTTTAATGGTGTTGGGAGAATCCGCGCCATAGTCTTGTGTCTGGGAGGGAGGGGGGGGGAGAAGGGGAGCGAGGGGGATGGAAGACGTGGCTGCTAGGGAGAACTCGGACGAGAGTCGAAAGAACATCACGCTGCTGCATCCCATTGATCCAGCGGCTTCTAAAAAGGGTGGACAGGGTAAAAGACAGGAAGAAAGTCTGCTTTTGGTATGATGGTATTCCTGGCCGTTGAACTGCTATCGATTTAAAAGTAAAAGAAGCCTTTCCGTATGTCGAATCCGTATGTTGATTTCTTTTTTCCTAAGACCAGATGACTTTTCAGTTTATTGTTGGGCGCCGGCAAGAAAACACATTCCACAAAACCTGCACGGTCTGGTTGACAACAAAAAGAAGGCTTTAAAGTTCCATCGCAGACATCCGGTTCAAATCCTTTTAGGCTTGGCGTTCACTTTATTAGTCGACACTGGCCTTCTTAAAGTCTCACTGAATACCTTAGGTTTGTCGTCACAACTCATCAAACTTGTTCACAGACGGGCGAATAATTTCCTGAACAATTTGACGTCATAGCTGAAGCATCGGACTCATCGGCTGTTCGAGACGGTTTTCCCCGCCTAATCCATCGACTAAAGATAGCTGATCTTCAGTTTTCTTCCCTTGGTTTATTCATTCAATAACATTAACATAACATAACATGACATGTCATGTCATTTCGAACAGTTCTTGTAGTTAGGAAATGGTGTGGGAGTTTCAGTTTTGGTTCAACTGCCAATTCATGCTATATCGGTAAAAAATATACATTCGTCTTTATGCACATTATGAGGTACAAAAGGAATGCGTCATTACTTGGGAGTATTTTGCATGTAAGGACATGACATGACATGATATGGCATGACATAACACAACGATGGCCAGAAGAAAAAACTTATATGGCCCAGCAGGCGAAAAAAGTTCATCAAAATGTCTGTTGAAGGTTTCAACAGATGCGGCCTTCACGACATGTTCCGGAAGACAGTTCCAAGGTGTAATGGCTCTAAACCAGGTGGAGAACTTTTCGCAGTTGGTTCTAACTCTTGGTTTCAGTAAAGTGTAGCAATGACCGCTCGTTACAGGCATTTCGTTCACGTTCAAGTGTTCGCTAAAAGAGCGAGGCAAGTGGTTATGAAAAAGTTTAAACAGAACAAGCATGTCTCTACGGACTCTTCGCTCTTCCAGACAGGTAAGCTGTATTTGTAGCAGCATTTGCTTGTAAGGCAAATGAGGGATGCCAGTAGGAAATTTTGTTGCTCGCCTTGCACTTTTTCCACACATGCAACATATTTCTGGTATCCTGGTGACCAAATTTGGGCGCAGTAGATCGAACACAGACACTAATAATTTTATGCGCGACGCCAGTGCCCCGAACGGAAAGATGCTTTTTAAAGAAATAAATCAAACGGCTGGCTCTTTTGGTCACAGACAAGCACTGTGCGTCGTACTTTAATTTCCTTAAATAAATACGGATGCAAACCTATTTACGTTTCCTTTTGGCCGTGTCAGTCTTGCTCAGTGGTAGGACCGTGGCCTTTGATTTCAAAGGCCGTGGGTTCGATTCCCAGCTCAGGTAGTCTGACATATAAGTCCAAAAGGCAACGTAAATATGTGTGCATCCGAATTTATTTAACCAATTTCGAGCCCGTTGGCTTTCTGTCCCATCTAATTTCCTGGGACAATGGTGATGATAATGGTGAAATTGTCGTCACACAGACAGTCCCCGTACCGACTAAACGAAAAAGTGGTAACAAGTCATGCACTTGTAATAAATAAACGTATTAATTGACTGGTATTTGACTTAAAACTGTTTAGGAATGTCCTTGACAATGCAAGTATACTGCAAGCGTAATGGACGGCATTCGAGTGTGAGCATATGTTGTCAAAACACTTCTTTCGTGGCACTGACCGCCATTTTGAACATTATTGAGCTCATCTTTTTTAATCTTAAGTACGTTCTATAAAACAAATGACGCATGATGTTGTTTTTGACGATAGCAGCGGCTCTTGGTGTAAACGACCAAGACGCTTATAATGCTGCATCACATTTCTGAACCTTTCGATTTTTAGCCAATAATTTGAGGTTTATATCGGCAACAATATTTCGAGCGCTTCATCAATTTGGACTGACAATGCAAGAAGATTTCATCACTGGCAAGAACCTGCAAGACATAATTTTTAAGTTCGTATCGAGTCACATAAGCCCTGCACGATAATGTAACACAGTCGTATTTTTTTTTCACATGTTTAACCGTTATTGCAACCTGCCACGGGGCAATTGGTTATGGGGTGGTCCCTAGTTTTTGGAGAACCACACCGTTCTCTCCCTCAAACCCTAAAGGATAGCTTTGGGATTCTGCATTTTCGTTGAAGAAATTAAAAATTAACCTGAATCTTTCATCTGCTGCCCTAACTATGTGAATACCACAATCAGTCGTCGTGCAAGATTTTCAGGTGAGCCATAAATTAAGACCATGAACTGAACCCCGGACTGGCCAATTCCTTCTTTTGGACAGTGTTCTTTTAATTGAGATTCGTCGAGTTTTAAGATGGATTTCCTGGACCCCGCTGTGATCCTGTAACTGTCCTCGCAGCGATAGGAATGCAACTGTTTGCTCGTTAGTTGAATGTACTTCACTTTCCAACTGTAAGGCCCAGCGCTTGCCACTTTTTTTTTAATGTAAAAGTAAAAGGAAAGATGGATTTCAGCGTTGTCAACGCAAGAGTGAATTCCGTTTGTGTTTCTTGAGATTTATTGTTTGTGTTTTAATCCGACAGTCATGTGCAAGTCTTTGGTTCGACACTGACCCCATCAACCCCTGGCGTTTTCTGAACCCCTGCGATGCCTCGTGCTCAAGTCGAGTGTAGCATGTAAAAAATACTAAGAGTTTTCGATTGAAATTGCCTAGCGAAACTTTCCCTCTTTCTTTCTGATGCCATGCTCTGGCTGGCAGCGCTACAAAATTCCAAGTCAGCGTCTGTTGACCGAGTATGACTGAATTAGTTTGACTTAGAGAATGGAGCGTTTAATTCTTATATACGCATCATAGCTAAGCCTAAAAGGGTTGAATTTGATCGGGACATTTTGGTCTCCTGACAACAAAATAGTGAAGATTAGTGACAGGACGGAACGTTTTCTTGTTGAATAAAGGGTGTCAACGTGAGGTTGATTTTTTTTTCTTTCTAAACAATAAAAAAAATATTGCATATATCCTCCAAAACAAAACTTGTTAAGGAATCCCACAAAGTATTTTTTCGCCATTTAATATAGTCGTTTTATCAAACACCAAATTCTTTCGCCAAGGTAATCCTACCGTCTAGGCTTCAAATGTTAAATTAAGGCAGTAAGTAATTTTCAAAGTTTCCAAATTAACGAACTTCGAACTTTTACTAGTGGAATAAATTGGCGTTGATACTACGGCTGTAAATGGTGAAAAGGATTGGTGGGAACTTTGACAATTTTTTTTTTGATGGCAGATGATGATTTGCTGATGATTTTGTTTCTTCAAGCAATAAAGAGTGTCAAAACCGTCAAGCTAAGCTTTTCCGAAATCGTCTTTCTGAAAACAGTTTGGCTCGACATGCGTACTATTCATTTAATCCTTTGTTGTACCCTTTGTATTTGTTGGTATTCCTTCTCTATGGCCGAAAGCATGCTCGGTCGAATGGAGCCCTGGTTACTGCTGTGACGTTAATAACGGGTTCGGTGAGTCATCTTTATTGTCAGATAGAGGAGTGGCCATAGCGACAAAGGCGCTATGTCAGTGATCTAGAGACGAATTGTGTTGCCAGTTCGAATCCGAGTCATGCCACTCCGATGAAACGTGAGTGCATAAAGGTGGCTTACTGTACTTCGTTATTTCTAGTGTATGATTTCGCTGTTTGGCTTGTTTTCTTAATTCCTTTATGCGTGCTATTTGTTACTACACCAGCCGTCAGTACTTCCAAACCTACAATCAGAACTCGGATAACTCAACAGAGCATTTCAAAGAGTGCATCTTCTATAGTTTGTTCCACATTATGTTTGGAGGAAACTGAATGTATGACGCATCGTTTCCTTACACTACGAGTGCAAACACATGTCGATGTCACACTTGTAGACTCTACTCAGTTACTGTTAAGAGTGTATGAGTGAGATATTTATGTGTTTTTTGCACTGATAGTGGAAAGAAACGTAGCGCCATACAGTCAGTTTCCTGCAAACATAATGTTGAACAATTATAGTTCGGCCAACGAGGTGGTTAAACAGTTTATCGACTAACTCCGATGGTAAAAAATTCGCCTCCTCACAGTCAAAGACCCGTATAAGAGCACAAACACAGCCAAATTTAATTTTCGGCCCATTTGCGGGGCTTTTTCACCTACAAACAAACACAAACAGCCTAACATAAAACAATGTAAAAATGAGTCAACCTCAGGTACATGTAAAATAAAAACATGAAACGAACTAAAATAACCAACCCAGCATCAAGTTGGCAACCAACACAACCAGCGCCATATATAAAAAAAAAAAAAAGACGTCACCACTACCACAGATTATAAAGTATGATCAAGTTATGGCAAGTTATGATCAATGGTTGGGATGACGTCAATAGTTCGTTTCATGTTTTTATTGTAAGTCAACCTGAGGCTGACTAATTTTACATTTTTTTTTATTGTTGTATCTGAGGCATTGTATTTGTTTGTAGGTGTTTGTTTGGACTTAAAATTAAATTTTTTTGGCTCTTTTGGCTCTTCGGGTGTTTGCTTCTCAGGAGACGGGTCTTTACTGTCTTAACCCGCGTGCATATAATTTTTGGTACGACTTACTCTGGATTGAATCCATTTAAAAATTTTCTTCAGAACGACGAGTTCGGACAACATTGGTTTAGGGTTTTTTTTTTTTTTTTTTTGTACAAAGCACTGTTAACTCGTAATAAACCGGAAGTAGCCAAAAAAAAAGGCGATCAATTGATGTCCTCTCATTTGTCTCCAGAAAATTTGGCAACCAAGAGTGACAAACTGCGAAACCATTTACCAAGAATGTTTACATTAATCTAATCGAAGACGATCAGATTCCGCCCTAGTTTTAATCATAATCACTACACTGCTATACTAAGCAAATGAGCAGTGAGTTGAGAATCACCTCTCGCAAAACCACAATTTATAAAAGTCAAGTTTTCAAAATCGATAAATTCATTTGTTGAGACAATGATGACTGCAGAGCAGAGCGTGATATACAGGGTTTCTCAGAAATTCTTAACCAATTTTGTAGGCCTATACTGTATAGGCCTACCACTATTGCATGTGTGTAGCCTCGTAGAAGCTAGAAGGAAATACCTAAATGGAAGGCACCTATTGCGAACGACTTGTACTCCCATTAGGGGCCTATTTTGGGCTTGGTTGGTTATTACATGTGTACCTGCAAAATGTAGGATTTCCGATTTAGGGCCTAGACCTATGTGGTGTATAGGCACAAAACTGGCTAATAACTTTTGAGACACTTCCACTGGTACACTAAACCAAGGTACACAACCTGCAGCAATCACGTGAACATCATTTTGTTAGGTCTTTTATAGGCCAACGTTGTCTAGGTACTTTGTGAACACCCTGTATACATCACGGCAGATATATCACGTTCTGCTCTGCAGTTCAGCATTGTCTCTTCAATGAAATCCTTGAAGTTTGAAAGTTTGACTTTTATAAACTGTTTTGCCGAGAGCTAATGGTCGCCAGGCTTTTTTATTGTGTACTATTGCTGCTCAATCTCGTAACAACACCGAAACGAAATTAGGCTACGTGTTCCAAAGGACATCACCCACCACTCAAAATATAATGACTTGTCCACCGACGTCATTCTAACCCCCCCCCCCCCCGAGAAAATCTGAAGAGTCTTAGATTATATCAAAAGAAACTAGTTTCTTTAAAAGAAACCTACTTCAAACGAATGAATCCTTCACTGAAAAATACCCATTTACTTTAGAAAACTGTGGAAGTCGAAGGTAGCTTCGGCATTTTTCCCTGGAGGTCGGGTGGTCAATTTGTGGTGTTGCCACTGACCAAGGTAAAGCACACGGATGGGCACGAGAATGGCCGAATTATTCTGGACCAAAAAAAAAAACCGTGAACGAACGAGTCATGGAGTTGGGCAGTTGGGACTTGGAAGTTATTCCAGGTCCACTTTACGAACTCGAAGCTTGGACGCTATGGTGAAGCCAGGCTGCTTCTGCAAGAAGAAATTGAAAGGGCTTCTGGTCTAGCGTTTCGAAAGATGAGAAAGACGCCAACTCTGGTGGAAACACCTTGCCAAACTTAAAGCGAAGCTTACAGGAAGACTTTATTTCGTTTGGTTTGTATGGGGAGGGGGGGGTGGTACGTTGGATAGGCGACAACTAGTTAAAGGCAACCTTAAAGGTGGGTTGAAAGTAATCTTTTTAACGACACGAAGAAGCAACGTGCCTCTTTGTTATTGAGTGAAAATTTGGTACGTCCTAGCGCACCTGGTTGCAAGCTGGACCTGGTTAACGATATCACTGTCACTAGATGGCGCCACGCTGGCATATAATGAATCGACTGTGGCACCATCTAGTGACAGACTTTCATTTAGGGGGCAATCCGCCTTTAAGGGCCGTTTGTCGTACTGGTTCCTGCGTGGGCTTAGTACCATGTTCCTTAAAGGGACACCCGGCCTGCCTTATAACATTCCGCCTGCCTTATAGCAGCCACGCGCAGATCGCCATCCGCGCATTAACCAGAGCCAAGGTCGGCTGGGGTGGCAGCTGCGTTCCTCGCAGAGAGGAACGTAGTTGCTGTCTCGGTTGGCTTTGGGAATAGTACACCAAACAGCATCAAGTTAAGGATTGTGTCGTCACAAACCGGAATGATTCTCGTAGTTTAACATCAATCACAATTTACAATTTCTAGGCTAGTGTCTTATAATTTTGATCGCATTAGTCTTTTAGGTTTTTGATCTCATGGTTATTATTAGAACATTAGTACATGCACGCACAGAGATGAAACGTCATGATTATTGCAAGCGCGCAAAGGATCATAGACTGCGGGACGCAGTAAATAAAGTTAACAATTATTCAACATAAAATCTCTTAGTCGCCACATTTTAAAACAGATTTTTAGCAGAGGATTAACTAACGATAAGGAAATCGACCTTTGGGGCCGTACTTGACGTGGAGGATCAAGAATAATGACTTTGGGAGGAATATCCCTGTAACAACTCTATGATATACATTATTACAAACGTGTGATATGCGTTCTTACGTGTTTGTAACATCTACGATAGTGAGAGTAGCGCCGAATTGCCCTTCTAATAGGCCTAATTTCATCGCTGTAATTTGATTTTTTTTTTGCCATCAAATTCGTTATAAACTGCTCTGATAAATATTTCATGATATCAAAGTATGGAAAACAAGTTTCCAAAACTTAACGTTGTGAACAACCGCACTGTACGCCACATTTCGACTCTCTTCAGGAACTACGTAGGTTACAAGTTCGTACCTTTTGTCTTTATAAGTTAACGTCGGCTTTATTTTTAAATGATGTATAGAGTTTAGTTTATACTGTATGAGAGCCCAGTGTGTTCCTCTCACTTTCACTGTAGTCGTCTTAGCTAAAACTACCTTATCATATTGAGCGTTAGGACGCTTTTATGCAATGATAGTTTTCTCGCTCACTATAGCTTTTACTTGATCAATACTAAATCTGATAGCTACTTCTCGCCTTTACCGGAGTATGCGGCTTTCGATTTGTCTATACGTATCAGTAACCATGGCAACGACGCGGACACAAATCTTCTCCTCGTGCCTCGTGACACGGCGTACGATGCTTGCAACATTTGAGCGTCGATTTACGACAACAAGAAAATTATTTTTACTGCAGTACAAGACGACGGACTGTTTTTTGTATGCCGGCATTCGATGGTTTGTCTTCGATTCAGTAGCCACGAAATGGACGCTATGTTGGATTTTGAATTCTCGCTGCGAGAAGCTATTTTATTCTACCGACGTTTGATCATTGCTAGAAGCTGTACTTGAGGGAGAAGAGCAAATTTTGGAAATAGCGTGAAATGACAACAATCTTGTAGCAATGTTTAAAATTACTGTAGCACTTTGT
The DNA here is from genome assembly GCA_023313725.1 of Lithobius niger. Classification (NCBI taxonomy): domain Eukaryota; kingdom Metazoa; phylum Arthropoda; class Chilopoda; order Lithobiomorpha; family Lithobiidae; genus Lithobius; species Lithobius niger. The sequence goes on along the minus strand of JAHWFP010198702.1, from coordinate 124,045 downwards.
TCAATCATAATCAGCACTTTAATCATAAATAAATAACGGTTGACTAGCAAATAGCATCCGGCGAGCGAGAATGACTTGTTGCATAAACGCGCCCTTAAAGTTATGTAATGCTATACCGTCTATCCTCGATCGCATTAATCCTACAGCTCTTTGATTGACAGGAAAAGGAGGTGCACAAAATGTCCAATGAGAAACCTTTAGCACCAATTCCCATCAATTTCTTAATCCTACACCGCATGCGCGCATTTTCAGCTTGCTTTCTCTCTTAAAGCAACGTAAGAAACTATCGTGTATGGGATGTCCCCTAACTCAACCAACGTGAATCCCGTGTTCTCTTAAGGACGGGTTTATGCAACAACTCTCCTATGCATTTCTCCTGCTAGAATTTAATCGCGATGGCAAATGCGTCGTTAACGCCATGGCAACAACCCTTGCCGAATTAGCTTAATCCGAAATCGTTTGAGTAAATTCTTGCAGTCTTATAATTTGTGGCAATAAGATAAAAAATTCCTCCTCTTAACGAAATAATTATCCCAGTCGCTTCTGACTGATTATTGACTGTCTTCATTGCGAGCCGGCAGAGATAAAAGAGCTGCCATGTTGGAATTTCAGACGATTAAATTCTAGCCTCTTGCGGCGTGAATGCAAAGGCGAGTTGTTATACACAAACTACGCAACGACTCGCGTTTGCATTTTCGCAGCTAGAATTTAATCCTGATTGCAAAGGGATAGTAACAACACTACCTGAATTAGCTAAATCCCACATCGTTTCAGTAAGCGCCTGCAGTCTTACAATCCGTGACAATAAGACAAAGAATTCCTTCTGACGAAACAAGAGGAATTTGACATGGAGTATCTAAAACAATTCTAATGTGTATCTCGGAAGGTATCTCCCCTTGATGCTATCGAGAGGGGATCCGTACATTTTCCCGACACTCATTTTCCCGACGGTTCGTTTTCCCGACAATGTTTTCCCGACAATGTCTTTTCCCGACTGATTATTTGACAGGTGCTTTTCCCGACAGGCACTTTTTTCCGACAGAACTTTTTCCCCGACATGTGCTTTAAAAAAAATTCTAAAGCAGTTGATTAAAAAATGCAGATGTAAAAATTCGTTTAGAACTAATTTATGTTATGAGCAATGTCTCGTAAAAATTTCACTGGTTCCCCAACATTTCGAGTGGCAATCACCGTGTTGAGCTATCACAGCTTTAACTTTTTCATACTTGAAAAGACACTGAATTGAGAGACGAAACGTCGTAAAATTTCACCCTTTGATCTTAATGGTTTCTATTAAGTTTCATATTATTTAATAATTATTCAGTAATTCGTTAACAAGACACAAAATAGGGCGTGGAAATGTGCAAGGCTTTTTCCTATACGAACTTCTTTTAAACCTATGTTGAAGGTGTAAGATAGGGTGGATCTACATTGTTAATGGACTGTGCCGTTAAGATTACAGAGGGTTCGTTCATAATCCTGAAACTACCTTCTCTCACTTGGCGTACGCAGAGGGGTAATCTTATTTAGAAGTTCAAGATCATTAGATGTATAAATTGTGACTTAACAAATTAATTTGTGTAAGTTTCGCACCTTCCGTTTAGATACGCGTTGCTCCGATTTTAAGCTTCTAAGACGTGCTAATAATAATAATAATAATAATAATAATAATAATAATAATAATAATAATAAT
>JAHWFP010198702.1:110716-122342 GCA_023313725.1 Lithobius niger | reverse complement strand
ATAATAATAATAATAATAATAATAATAATAATAATAATAATAATAATTTTATTGCATGAAAAATACTCGAAGTTTGAATTAACAAACTTGTATGAGCAGCAATAAATGTACACGTTTTATACATGACAATTACATTATACATACATGAAATAAGAAACAATTACAATTAAAACTAATACATTTTAATAACACAATAAGTCGACGAGTACCTTTAATAATCTTTAAAATTAATTTTGTAATTTATATTTTTTAACTAATTCAGTCATTAGATTTCGTTTTAATTCAGCTTTGGACTGATATTCTTATTTAATTTATTATATATATTCGGTATGTAATAATTCTTATTTCTTGTTCCATATGTATTGTTCCATTGTGGTAATTTAAATTTCAGTGATGTTGTTCTCAAACGATTACTTTTTGTTTCATCATATATTTTATATTTATTTTGATAATAGCTTTTTACAATTATTATATAATCCCTTAAATCTGTTATTTTTAAAATATTATGTTTTATGTATATTTCATTAGTTTTTTCTTGATTATTCCCGAACAGGACCTTAATTGCCTTATTTTGTAGTTTTTGAAGTCTTTGTATTAAATAATCAGCTTTTGTAAGTTGCTGATCATATCAATATAGTTTGTATTGCTTGAAATTAAGATTGTGTCATCTGCAAACATATAAACTTTAGATTTTTTAACAAATTTATCGATATCATTTACATATATTAAGAAAAGTAGTGGTCCTAATACGGATCCTTGCGGTACTCCATATGTGATATTTGTATAACTGCTGCAGTTTTCCTTTATCTTAACTGTTGATTTTCTATTTGTAATAATAATAATAATAACAATAATAAGTAAGTAGTTTATTACGACGGATCGAAGTTGTTGGTGAACTTGTGTGTGCCGTATAAGTCAGGTACAATAGAAAGTCACATGATTATGAATAATATGGAGGTAATATTGAACACATTGTTTGTTGACAAGTACTATTTGGAACATAAATCCATATTAGGTATCAGAAAGAAAAATAAACACAAAGTAACAGTTTAAGTACAACAAATAATAATAATCACTAAATGCACATTCCACATTTATTTATATATGTATGCATATACACACGGTATTAAAAAAAAATCAGACCGAAGGTTTATCTGGGCATTGCTTAATCGATTTCTTAATTAAGCAAGAAGTAGTCGAATAATTTATTTTGAATCTCATTTGTCCCATTAATTTGGAGCAGTTCAATTGGGATTTCATTAAATTTAATAGGAATTTTATATTTGTTTGTTCGTTTGCCATATTGATTCTTGGCAAAAGGTTTTCTGAAATTGTGTGGTTTTTCTGAAATAATTATTCTTTGAAGTTGAGCTTAATTTGTGGGCACAGTTAAAATAGTTTTTCAGAATTACAACGAAATGTCTTAGTTCTTTAATTTTGAGAATTTTTGTTTTCCTGTATATTTGTTTAGATTTTTAATTTTTGAATTATGCATTATGATGCCACGTCTAATACGTTTTCCTTTCCTTTGACTCTACGCTATTACTTCCTCCCCTATCACGTTGAATGTGCGACCAATGTTAATTCTTTTATATATGCACTTGACAATCACACTAGTGACGTTCAAAGATTTTTCTTTCATGACTAGATTTGTTTTTGATAAGGTATTGTTCGCTTAATTCGGCTTTATCCCTCTTATTTTGCTTTCATTCTTTCCTTTTTTTTTTTTTCTGTTTTACAGTTTTGGCAGAATCCATTAGGAAACTGGTAAATTGTTGAATATGTAAAAAATTTAATAAACTCTGAAGTTTATGATTTATTTTACGCTGACTGCTGCCGGTTGTCATAAACAAATTGGGCATCACATTAATATTTCAACGTCTCAAGTTATACTTTTACGGACAGTTTTGCGTAAAATGCGGTTGTACAATGTTTTATGCAAGATCACAATTCGGGACTCTATTCCTTGCCACATTGCGTAATGGTATGCGTTCTTATATCAAACTAGAGGAAGCCCATGCTACGCAGGGCCGGTCTTGGATCCACCGTTTGCAACACTGGCTAATAAACACTGATTTTCGCTAGCTTCGCTCACTCAATCAGCGCATCCCGACAAATTCGTGGAGCGGTCAATACCCCTAAACTTGACACGAGACTATCAATCCCACATATATTTTTCCGTCTATGACATACCCTGCTATCGGGCTGCACTCGCTTTTAAATCCTTTTCACTCCCTGATGTTAAACCCCATGTAAATATTTCCCTCATTGCTTTTTCTTAGATTTGGCAGCTGTCAGCAATACGCCGATCCTTGCTTGACGATTTGCAAGTGCATAAAAGGCTTATTTATTATTTATTATTAAAATCATATTTCATACAAAAAATAAAGTGAAAAACGGACTTTTCTGACAAGTTTGGAGTTTCGTACGATGTTTAAGGTAGTTTTAAAAAAACGACATTTTTATATACACAAGTTCATAACCCGATTTTCGCTTTAAGGATATGCTAGCCACGTGTCTTTCATGTATCACCGTTTTATAAAAACAGCTTCCTACGTCGTTCAAAAACTCCTAACTTGTCAAAAAAGTTCTTGGGGGGCCCCGGGGGGGGGGGGGGTGGAGGATGTATTTAAACCATACTTTGAAGATATCTCCCTTTTCGAGTTGGAGTTCTTCAATTTTCTTCTTTTTTTTTTCTTCTTTTGCTTCGCTATCAACCGCCAACGTCGCCTTACCGGCTGAGACAAGATGCGTGCACTTGGTTGTAACGGGGTTGGCGGTCGCCCTAGAGGGAGTCCGCGAGGCAGACGACGCGCGGGTAAAGAGTGCCTTCCGGCCCCCACTGCGTCTCCAATCATCGTCTGATTGAATAGAAATGGAGAGAGAAACCAGAGCGCCATCCTACGACGATGAGCGTACCCACTTCTGATAGAAGAAAAAAAAAAGAGAGAGAGACCGTAAAAGCAAAGCATATAAGGTCCTTGCAGGTCGGTATTAAGTACATGCACGTTCACGGTACGAAAGTGTCAGAGCCAAAAGCAATTTCTGTTTCCTTGCCGTTTAAACTAAGTTCATGTATAGCTCTATTCCATCTGAAATATTGTATCATCAATGGGCTCACTATTGATTTTTAAGACGGAGTCTTAATGGTGTGCCCTTTCAAAGTTATGATAATAATAATATCTTTTGCTGGTAAGCGAGGTTAACAGTAGGGCGCAAGGCCGCTTCCACCGCACCCAAAAGTGAGAATAAAATTAAGTAAAAACTGTTTAATAGGTCCGCCTTAGAAAATGGTCAAGTGGTAATTTGCGAACGATCCTCAGAAAGGCACTAACCGAGGTGGCAGATACAGCACACTCTGGAAGCGAGTTCCAGATCTTCACTACACAGAGAGCAAAAAATTGCCTCTGGTAGTCTGTTCGCGATTCGGAGACCTGCAATTTATGTCAGTGGCCCCTTGTCTGAGTAGCTGAAGAAAAATCGAAAAAGGGAAGGTCGATTGGCAACTCTCCCCGTACAATTCGAAAAGTCAGTGGAAGGTCGGCCCAAATCCGACGTAACTCGAGTGGCTGAAGTCCTAATCTAGATAGACGATCAGCAGGAGGGTGATCTCTAAGGTTGAGTTAAACTTTTTGTGAAATGACGTTGAACAGTTAACGGACGGTAAGGTGTTAGAGGTCCATCTGGGAATCCTTTCTTACCGTTTTGCTCATTTTACTGTGTAATAATAATATTATTATTATTAATCTCATTCTTTGGTATTATAATAGTAATCTTCATTATAAGAGAAGCCCAACAGGACAACGACCATTAATCTTAACCTTAAATACACAAGCAAAATCAGAAAGACAACATAATACTCAACCAATAGATCATACATACAACCATCTCTCCCCATTAAATAACTATGGCAACATGATCATCCATTTCATTCCAAGGTACAGCATCTCCCTTAATAGAACATTTAACATTTTTTTCGACGAAACCTCCCAAACCGATTCTTAACAGAAGAGCAGCCATTTGAAACAATTTGAACCCTTATTCCTGCTATCACCCTAATTTTCATTCCTCTTCTATCTTTACGACTATTATGTTTACTAGATGAGGTTAATATACCAAGCATAACTCTAAAAACAATTGGTCATCAATGATACTGATCTTACGAATATTCAGATTTTTCAAATCTGATGGCTACCAGAATTGGCTTTTGGTTCCCTTAACCATTCAAAGTTGGTCCGTGTAGGAATTAACCAAGTGTTGCAACATTCTCGTTACTGGCTTCCATAATAAAAACTTCTGGGTCCATTTCCGTTCAAACTAAGTCCGTATGTATATCCTACAAAGTCTTGTGACACGCTTGCTACTGGCTACCAGAATAAAGATTTGATTGCACAAATCTCAAGCCCTAATCACCAGGGTGGTCCACGGCTGTCGACTGGGGGCAAACCCATCTATAGTTAAGGTCAAAATTGAACTGGTTCATCGTTGGTTGAAATGACGTAAGGCTCCAGGAAATTTACTTTAAAAAAAGGTAACAACCATTTCAGTCTATTGTATGTTTTCTGAATTTATAAAAACAAAAACAGCAAAGTGATGGTCAGTCCATCGCCACGGTGTATTCCCTTCTCAGACTCGTGCGGAATTGAGCAATTTTCAGGTATAGCAGCTAAGGTGTAGATTTAATTTTTAAAAAAATGTTGTTCCACCACTTTGAGTGATATGATTTTGGACGAGAGGTGAGCCACTAACACCAGGCTAAAACAGAGACTGATAAAAACAGGCAACTAGGTCAATGGAGTCTTAAGAATGGCAGAAGATTTTCAGTACGTAACTATTTTTGAAATCCCTGTGCAATGGACTGGTTTACAGCAAGTAGCCTAAGGGAGTTCCCAAAGTGGACCGAGTAGATGTTTATGACAATTCAGATGTGACTCTAGAGCAACAAGCTTCCAGTTCTGTCTTTTAGTTTGTGGTTTACTTACAGCCAGGTCAAGCATAGGGGGAAAGACGACTGTGAGTCCGCGAAGAATCTTATACGTAACAATTAAGTCGCATCTAATTCTCCGAAGTTCGAGTAATTCAAGCCAAGTGGTCTCTATAGGCACTGTCCGTATGATAAATCTCTTAGTCCACGAATTCCCTTCGTTAATCGACGTTGAATAGACTCAATCAATCATCAACCAATCAATCAATCAATATCATCAACTAGATGAGGAGACCAAACTGGTGTTTCATACTCCAGGAGTGGCCTGATGAAACCTTTAAGTCCAAACCTTTGTGTATACATTCTCCGAGATGAAACAGGCGCAGGGAATTGAATTAGCTGCAAGTCTTACCTCAATCCATGAAATCTTCAACATAAACCTGGGAAGTAACATGTGCGCCAGCAACATGACACCTTATTCGGCTGGGCTTACGGCAAACCTCCATTGTGTAAGTGTTCTTGAATTGCATTGTAAGGGTTTTTATGTGTGATGCATGCGTTTGATCAAACTTTGAAAAAGAAGAGCGATATGGTTTGAAAATGTAGGCCCCATTGATTTGTTTAGCAAGTGTAAGCTGTATGATGTGCCTTGTTACTTTCGCCTTTTAAAGTTTTCAATTAAAAAGAATGGCACTTGTTGGTTTTCATTGTGGCGAGCCTCCCTAAACCACCCCCACTCCTGCAAAAAATAAAAAATCCCCGTGCACCTTCTTGCGGTTGGCGTAACCCCTGAGAGACTCAAGTTTATCGTTCGTTTTTTTTGCTGATCGGGATCTGGCCATTGCACCTGACGATAATTTAAAGGCCTGAAGAAAACCTCCATCCTCCTAAACATAAAAACCATTTTCTCCGTCCCATTCGCCCCACCCTTCCTTTTCCCCCGGATTCTAACTTTCATCACCGAACCTAAAGCTGTCGTCTCCTTCACTCATGCCACGCATTTGGGGACGGCCTGTTGGGCACACGTCAGGCGAAAAGTCGACTGCAATGTCTTCCCGCCCAAAGATCCGCAACATTCCTTCCCGTTTTGTCAAGGTTTTGCTGACATCAGGCATTGGCTCTCGTCCAAAGAACGTCGTCTACCTTACCCTTCTTTCCAGAAGCGGAACACGTGCGGTTGTCATAGCAACTGTGGAATACCTTGATCCAAGTATACCGTTCCCTTAGTTTCTCGATGGACTCACCTACATGCGAGCGTTGACAGTCGGCCTTAAAGGCAAAATTATGACTGGCTTTGCTTGGAGAATAATTAAGATTGGAATCGTGACAGAAAATGGCGAGGTGGTAGGAGATTCGAGCGAGTTATGAGCGACTCTGGCAGATAAAAACAAATTTAGGCGTTTTTCTTTCTTTACATTATTTTTTTTTGTTAAAAGTTTTGTGATGAAGCATAAGAAGATGAAATTCATCACGTCATGCGTATTCTACATAATATGCAAGTGGCCTTGTGCAACATGTTGGCAATTTACCCTTGAGACATGAAACGTTCAGACCCTAAAATTTGCATTGTTTCTAAACAACCCACGGTTCGTGCGAATGCATCCTTGGTGTCGTCCCATAATCTTTTTAAGAATATGCTCAGTCGTATTTGTGTATCGTTGGTACGAGTGTATGTTACAACACAATACATCGTTAGTGTTAAAAACAACACAACACCGTGAGGTTACAACCAACACTTCGCAGTTTCTGAAGTACATAATAAAAAAATCGTACATTGTGACGCAACGAGAAAAAATTTCGGCAGGTGGTCTGGGGAAGCATACGTAGCTCTACTGGGGAAGCTAACTCTGCTGCCCCAAACCACCCTCCGAAATTTTCGCTCCTCCAGTATAGAATAGCTAAAGCATTTTACGGTACTTCACTGATCTATATAGTTTGCATCTACAGACTTACGACAAATTCGTAAAATAGCATGATTATTCTGCTGCTTGTAACGACATTACTCAACATAACGATAAATCGTTACGCAACTTTATGTTTTTCAGTTTAAAAAATAATCGTCGAAAGCAAAAAAGTAAAGTAAGACAGTAATCACTGCAAGTAATCACTGCATACAACTTTTCTCTTTCTGAAACAAGACAACCAATTTACAAACCTCAAATTCCAAACTTAATAACTGGCAGAACAGTGCGAAAACATCTGAAATTCATTTCTCCCAAAAATGGGTGTTGGGCTGCTGGTTTCTCCAGAAAGATTTTCGAATGGATCTCTGAACTTTTCAAATGATTGGTTTTTTTTTTTTTTTTAATTTATGTTATTAGTGTCCCAGGAATGTTCCAAGTGTTCAGTTTGTGTTATTATATCTAAATTTTAACCCTTGTTCTAAATTTGAAGAATGTCCTATCACAGAATGGTAGCATAAGAATTCTAAGACCAGTATTCCTGGTTTGTAAAGGTACTTCATGAATAACACTTGAAACCACTAACACATCTACAGATTTATTTACCAGACATATTCGTCAATTATGATAGCTCTCTGTTATCCAGGAAAGTTTCAGTTTTAAATACCTGACTTGTATTTGCAACAGTGTCGCTGTGAACCTTACAGTTATTAATAATGGCTGTGAAACTTACAGACATTTTTGTGAAACCCTGACCTTTCGTTGGTTGAGCCGTAAATGGATTGACGTGTTGGGACAGACTATGCGTAAACAAATAAATTATTTCGTTTCTTGAAGATCTCCTTGGGTAACAAAATAATTTATTTGTTTGTGCACAGCTCGTGGTATTCTGGTCACGTAATGTGCATACATTCCAGAGTCGTAAGAGAGGCAATTGTCGAACGGTAACCACCACAAGTGTGGCAAGTAACAAATCGGAGTAAAGCTTAAGAGAAAGTCTATTTTATATTTCTATGATACTCGTCTATGAATCCACTAGAACATTATCTTTAGAAAAGGATTCACATCATCTCTAATTCATATCCCCTCTCATTGTCAATGTTAGGTTAATGTGATGGTTCCGTGGGAAATGGGAGGGAAGGGGACGAACCATGTTTGAAATTTCCCAACCTGATCAATAACTTACGGTGGGTATATCCACTTGAGGTCTAACCTAGCCCCGGACTAGTTTAACCCTGAATCTATCTAACTAACCCTCGACCTGGAAGTTAGTGGACTGGAGAAAAAAGTTGGTGATATCCATGTTGGACTAAGTTGGGGTTTTGTTAGCTCTTTACTCCTTAGACCTCGACCTTCAGGTTAAATTAGCTTTATAAAAATGATGTTAAAGCTTGGGAATACCGCTAATACTAGATGGATATCACCGCTTTTTACTGCTTGGGGCTAATGATTCAGTATTAAGTTAACCCTCGACCTTCAGGCTAAATTTTGCTCAGCCCTCAACATATTTCGTGATGGATATCACCATTCTTCCTTATTACCGAGCTGAACCCAAGGATTAAGTTTAAACCTCATCTGGATATCCCCACCGTTAGCAATAATAATAACTAGGAAACAGGATTTGGGACCTATTGTAGGCAGAGCATATAGAAATTAACAATGGTGAATGATGAATTGCTAATCTTCCTTAAAAATCTGGGTGCAAAAGACACTCGGATACGTTTAAGCTTTTTTTTTTTTGGGGGGGGGGGGTGGTGCTCTTTGCTAGTCTTTTTCACATTTTAACTTTTATTTTATTTTACGTAGGCCTTCCTTCGGTCATTATATGATGGATTCTGAGCATAACCCTAGATTTATTTACTTTATTACTGTCAGAATTAAGATGATTGTTGTGACGTCTTTTAGCTTTTATTTTCGGCTCCATGTTTTAGAGGACATTTATGAATAATTGAGTTTGAAGGAGCTTTTTTAAATAACTAGCCTGGGTGGTGTTGAATGCACCGTTTGTCGATTTATATTTTCAAACATTTCAACTGGGCTCACAGAAGACTGCAATTCAGTACAGAATAAGCCATTCAATAATCCTTCTTGGGTCTGGCTATGCTCAGTGAACAAAAATGACGTCACAAAACTGGCTTTGCCCAACGAACCCAGTACAAGGCCAACTGAGATAGTAGATGTATTCCTAGCTCAACTTTGATCCGCTTTGATAGAGAAATAACGCTTCAATCCCAGTTTGCCTTCACCCAGTGACCGTATGTTCGCTTAGCCGCCGCCACGGCGCAGATTGCAGACAGATGATGCTGTGCATTCGGCAATGGCCCCAAAAGACAGCTTTAATCTCAGCCGGATTTTCCAGTGGCGCCGGTAGATTCCAGTGTCGCCAAGAGATCGCGCCTCGTACTTGCGTCGCCAAGCAAAGCAGCACCATATCGCAGTAGTAGTATCAACACACTGTAATTATTTTATAGATAATGTCTTTCGGCCTTTCCTGGTTTTCATTATGTGATGTTCTATGTACAGCATGCTTTTGTTGTTGCTCCAGTCCCTGTCATGGACACAGTTTGTGAAACAAAATTTTTTTTCGTTTTTTGCACGCTTGTGCTTTTTTGAAAGTTTCTTAATCTATATAACTAAGATCGTAAGATTTGTTTGTTTGTTTGTGTGTGTCCGCAATGGCATTGACGTCCGCAGTTGGAATCTCAATATTCTTTTTTTGTTTGTATGTCTGTCAAACGGAATGTCTGTATAAGTAATGATTCGAACTATGTCTTCAACTAAGATGCACAGTACTGATGACGTCATCGTTTTTTTTCCAGTCACAATATTGTCATGCAAACGGGGTCTAGGTCTCTATGTCTCTATGTCTCTATGGATCTAACTAAATTCAATGAAAGCTTCGGCCACTGCTAACAGGAGATCACAACAAACATCACATCAATTCAATTGCCGAGGTTGTAAACTATTGTAGCGCGGCGCCATAGCGTCAGTGTCTTATATCTTGAAGCATAGTTGGGCACATTTCAGGTACTTGAGGAAAAATAATAATGCGGTACAAAAGCTTAAATTGTGTTGAAATCAAGAGCAATGACCCACCTAACAAAAATTAACTCGTGTAGGAATGCCAGCTAAGCTGCTTTCAATGCAAAATCTGACCCTCAATAACGTTGAAAATGTGTAACTCATACTCAACTCATACTCAACTCATACTCAACTCATACTCAACTCATACTCAACTCATACTCAACTGTAAGTCCACTCATCCCCACACCAAAACACCAAAACATTCGCCAACTTAATCGCACCGAATAATACTTTGGACGTTAAATGAAAACTTGAACATTGCTACCGAAGTTAGCAATGTTCTAGTTTTCATTTAACCTTCGCATTATTAAGCGGTGCGATTAACTTGGCGAATGTTTTGGTGTGTTGATATCACTCCTTTGAAGGGCCAAACCATTCGGAACTTGGCGACCCCTTTTACCAGTTTTGGTTTTTGATATGATTGAGGTAATCTCTAAATAAGTCTTCAGTGAAAATCATACACTAGAAAATAACGCAGTACCAGTAAGCCACCTTAATGCACTTCTATTTCCTTCAAATGATATAATCCGATTCGGACCGCCATATCAGTCCACCACCAGACCACTATCACACCGCCTTTACCTCTATGGCCACTTATCCACTGCTGTAAAGATAACTTATTGAGCCCATTATTAATATTTATTTATTGATCTTTACTTTTCAAGACATTTATTGTAAAGAATTTCGCCTCATTCCTATTCTAGAAAATGGCGATATATGTTTTCTCAAATAAAAAAAGAGAGAAAGAAAAGATAGGGCAATCCAACTTTTCCCATAACAAAGTGCAAACCGTTGTTTGGATTGTGTGCTACAGCAGGCGAGATTAACTTCCCATCAGTAAGTCCGATACGCCACAGTTTATCATCTGTTGTTTTCTTCCAATATCTAGGATTTTTACAGTCCAGTATTCCCACTCCATTAGAAGCAATTGCTGTTCTGGTTTTAACATCTTACTTCCCTTACGAACCCGTAAGGTTTGTTGGAGCACAAAGCTTTATAAACTTGCTTCTCTGTATCGAACTTGTAAGGTTTGTGGAAGGACAAATTTTTAACGACTTCCTTTTTGCCTAACCTGTAAGGAGCATAAACCTTTAACAACTTACTTCCCAATCAATACCGTAAGGTTTGTTGGAGTGCAAAGCTTAAACCTGCTTGCTTTTCGAACCTGTAAAGTTTGTTGGAGCACAAAGCTGTAAAAACTTGCTTCCCCGTCGAACCTATAAGGTTTGTTGGAGAAAAGAGTTTTAACAACTTGCTTCCCTGTCGAACACGTAAGGTATGTTGGAGCATAAAGTTTAACAATTTGTCTCCCTATCAAACCCCTAAGGTTTGTTGGAGCATATAGCTTTAAAAACTTGCTTCCGTGTCAAATCTGTAACGTTTGTTGGAACACAAAGCTTTAACAACTTGCTTCCCTTTCAAGTTTAAAAGATTTGTTGGAGCATAAAGCCTTAACAGTTTTGCTTCCCTGAAAACCCACAATGTTTGTTGAGAGCACAACGCTTCTAATTGCTTTCCTATCAAACCCGAAGTTTGTTGGGGAGCAACATTGCTCCCCATCGAAACTGTAAGGTCTTCTCGAACACAAACCTTTAACAACTTGCTTCCCTATCGAACCTGTAAGGTTAGTTGGAGCACAAAGCTTGCTTCCCTATCGAACTCGTAAGGTCTGTTGGAGGACAAAGCTTGCTTCCCTATCGAACTCGTAAGGTTTGTT
>JAHWFP010198702.1:88535-105224 GCA_023313725.1 Lithobius niger | reverse complement strand
TTGTGTGTGTGTAGGGGGGGGGGGTGGAGGAGACGGAAGGAATTGGGGTGGCGGTGATGGATTTTTGTACTTTCTCGAGGGGGGGGGAGGTCATCAATTTTTTTACGCTCCGTCAAGGGGAGGTCACCAAAAAAACACTGCATAAACTGGAAGAAAAAGTAATTTTTGGACCTCAAAAATTGCACTTCAGCAGTAAAAATTTCTAAAAACTCCTCAGCTTGTGAAGGGTAGGAAGCCACCCCCCCCCCCCCCCATGGCAAGCCTTCCCCTCCCCCATGATGTGAGTGTTTACACCGTATTGAAGCTGTCATTATCAGTTTTGCCTACTATAGTTTTTTTTACTAAACTTTTCAAGAAAAGCCTTGCATCCTGTTTCCTTGGCTACTTCTGTCTTTAAGGTGCTAACTATGTTACTGGTGCGGGCATATAAATAAATAATGCGTTCGTTATACTTATTGTGTGAAACTCGACACAAGATGGTTGTAAGGGCCAACGGAGTTGAACTTAACCTTGTTCTTTCGTTGAAAACGAGCCACATTGTCCTTACATTACATACCTTGTCGGTGCCGAGTGCTACTTACTTAACTTGGCTACAGGAGAACATCTGCAGACAGTCTCAATAGGCATACGAAAAGCACATTTGTGTGTGTGTGGGGAGGGGGGGGGGGGGGAAGCACACATTATTATTGTAACTTAAGCGGGGGAGTCAAGATTGTTTTCAGGGTTTGGTGGTTACATTTTCATTTCCGCCACACCAATGTGATCCAGTGAAAATTCAACGATTGTAGCGGTGCACATAAGGGTGAATAAAACAGCGATATTAGCTTCAGCCTACTACATTTCTATCTAAATCACACACAGTGTAGCATATTATCGTGGTATGTGGGAGGCTTGGGGGGGGGGGAAGAGAGAGACCACTTTTACATTGAAGGAAGGAACGTAGGGTGGAAGGATACATGGCTTCGCAAGTGTAAAAGGGCTACATTTTATGGATGAGGGTCCGACAGAGGTCACTTTTCTCCATTCGAATAATTAAGCGCTGGAACCAACTTTGGTTCAGTCGCTAATATTCTGCCTCCATTAAACAGAGGAAAAGTCGGTTGGTGCCTTTTTCTTGATGGCGCCATTAGGTCTTTTTTTTCGTGGTGGGCACAATGATTATTGCTCTTACTTTTAACTTCAAAAATAATACTTATAACTTCGTTTGAACTTCTTACATTCTGTCATTTCTTCACTTCAACTGATTACTAGGCTTGCTAAATAACCAATACTTTGCCGTGAAAGCAAAGCAAATAATAAAATAGTAAATGATAATTGAATTTATTAAGTGAAAGTTCGTGTTATGGAGAAACTATAACCTTAGACTCTTTAAGGTTTTTTTTTTTTGTATGTAACAATCTGCTGTCCATACAGTGGCGTTCTGGCAACAGTGCCAGTGATGGGAATACCAATGTTTTGCTAAACTTACTGTGCTAAATTTCAAAAGTATGACAAACTGACATGAAGACAGGATACCGTTTTTAATAAGATCATTATAAGACGGAATTGAGTTTGTTTACTGAAGTTAATAAATACATAGGCCAACCCTTGAACCCAAATAACAGAATGTCGGGGGCCGCCCCCCCCCCTTAGGCTTAATGGCGCGTCGACAGCTAGGTCATTAGCGCCCAACAGAATGTCTGAGTGGAAAATAATGTGACTTGGAAAGTTTGTATTTAAAGTCGAGTCTTCATCTATCTATATAACTATTTCGCTTAGGAGTAGACTTAGCTCAGGGGCAGACTTAATGAAGGATTATTAGGGAGGATTAAACAAACGAAGCTTCAACAATCAGCAAGAGGGCGAGCGGGCTCATTCTTGCCACGGTAGCAATGAAAAAGGGCGAGTGACCGACAATGAGAACGGAAATGCGCTCTAACAATTAAAAACAAAGACTATTACTTCAATAATGCTGACTATTACAACCGAGTTGAATCAGCGGGAATCAGCTAGACCAGCGTATGTTACGCCGGGGAACAACTAGTTACTGATTAAACGTGCCGTTCAAACTGATCTTACACGGTGGGTGTCTAAGCCCTAGGCCCTTGAAGACAAAGGTTTCTTTTCTCTTGTTTCCCTCTTATTTATTTTAAAATCATGCGCCCAATACAGGCAATTAAAGTTACAGTATTGAACATTGAATTCTGAACACTTCAATTGTTGTACTGAATTCTGCTACAGATTATTCGATCCTGGTATATTCCAATATTTGTGCAATAATCTTTCCATTGTTGAAATAGAACAACGTTGCATTGTTGGAGCAAGTTTCTAAGCTACAGAAAATACGAATGAGGCATTCATTCATTCATTTTTATTTCTGGGATTCTTGGTCCAGAACCGTACGCCCCTACTCATCTAATACAGTAATCAACATTTACAGAGTCACACAACAGCATCTCAATCACATGCAACAGAACCAAAATATCACACACAACACCCCAAAATCCAAGACCTGCAAACTACCCTGGTCCATCCACTGTGTACAAGACATCTTGTCCAACAAACACGTCCATGACTCCTCCATCTAGGAGAAGTTCCATGCATGAATGAGGCAAGCTTCTCATGTAACAGTACTAAATCGTAACAATGGAGTTTTCGTAGAGGAAAAAGCAGAGCATCAGTGCTTGTGTGACAGAAAAAGTGTTCAAATTTACACGTCCAATACTCTCCATCGCCCCCGGTTGGTTTCCCTGTATGACTCAGTTTTTCAACATTATTTCAGACACGTGCAAATGTTGCAAATGCATTCATTTTGTAATTTTTTCCGTCGCGAGAAACGGTTTTGCTACATTCACTCTAACTTACGTAGATGTTGTGAAAGCTATTTAGCGCAGGATGCTCGAAGAAATTTCGATTCATTACGTATTTTTTAAAAATCGTGGCTGAGGTGGGAGAGCTCAGCCTGGTTGCTGGAGGAATGCGGATCTGGTCGAATCCCTGGAAAGGGGATCTTGGCAAAGTCCCCGCCAGGACTGCCGGCCAGGGTAGCGTGAGAGGCTACCACGCTCCTTCAGTGGCTATGGGAACTATTCTGGCCTATTCTGGACAATCTTTAGGCCCCTACGATGATCGGAGGTTTCCCGGATCGAATCCCCGGGTTGGCTCCTCCCTTTACCAGATACTTCTTCTTCTCTAAACAGTGGTAATGTTCAAAATCGAGCCGGTTCAGCCATACAAGCATTAAATTGCTTTGGCTGACTTAAGGATCAAAAGAAATTAAATAATAATAAAAAAAAAGTAAACACTCACTCGTCACTAGCAAGTACTAACTTCTTTCCTGAGAAATAGTTTATGATTTATCCATTTTCATTCTACTTTGTATTTGCCGTGTATTGGTCGACCTAGATGCATAACTTCAAGTCGATTGATTTTCAGGAGTTATGACTTCAACCGAGTGAACGAAAACACGAACTGAACCCCAAAGTTATTGAGCGGAGAAAACCTGTAACAAAAAAAAAAAAACAACGTGGGCACAATTTTAGACCCAAAATGGGGAAAGGGAATGGAACTTAACGTGAGCAAGTGATTCGCTTTAATAATCCAGCAGGGATCAGCACTGGTATTATACGACCTGCATTACATCAAGCAAGGCTAATAAAAGATGGCGGTATCAAGAGTCGTGGCCCCGGGGGTTGAGCAAATAAAACGATCCATCCGCATATCCGGCAAACATAAGGGAAGATTTGGAGGAGATTGATAGAGGATGAGCGTTGGTATCTCTTGAGCTGCACCAAACCCGGCAAAGATCACGAGACCTAATACCGTGTTCCCATTGCCTCGTACAACTGTTCCACATGAGGAGATTACCCAGGGTTCGAGATTTCACCGATGAGGGTTGGAAGTTAAAGGCGACGACCTCTGGTACAAGTAAAGTGCAGATTACTATTCGCCGTATACCTTTCAGAGGCTAAGAGTTTTATTACTTGCTCGAGTTTTCAGGTTTCTGTTTTTCGTTCTTCAAGGGAAGCGAAGCCGTATTATAGAAACCTGGATATTATGAAATTGGCTTGTGTGCAGCGAGCTAAGCGTAGCCGGCCTACTACAGCGGGGTTGACGATGGGAATTTTCCATACATTTTTTGATTGAAAAATTCCTGCACTGATTGAAAAGCCATATGCGTTTAGTTACCTTTCCCCCAAAGAGTTTCGGATTTTGATTATGTTTGCTTACAATTTAGTTCACCGGGCATGACTCGGGATGGAAGAGAGGTTACCCTCCTTCAAAATCTTATCTTCCGATGTCAACTAAGCACAAACGACTGCGTAGACTCACGAGCAACTTCCAATTTTAATTTGAGCTACATTTCCTGCTTAATTTGTAATTTTATATCGTGCGGTGATATTGAAATATTTATTTTACCTAAGCATACCGAAGGTCAGTGAAGAGGGCGCACACGCAAATCCAAATTCAGAACTTACTGAACACGAGCACAAAAACCGGCCACACTGTACCTGAGGTTTAGTTGAAATTGAGTAAGTCCTGCTAACTTAAGTTGTTGATGGTAGAGTGATAAGCTAACGGTAGGTGATTATTTAAACCTACCTTAATGATAACATCCTAGCTGCGTTGTAAGCATCCTAGCTCGACTAGTAAGCACCCTATTCAAGCACCCTATTCAAGCACCTTAGTAAGCACATCCTAGTAAGCACACCAGTAACTACCCTACATCGACAGGGTTTAGAAAAACGATGCTGGATGCAGTCATTTTTATGCTTTAACATGACACTTTACAATTTATAGGGTATTTTTCTTCAGTGATATTAGCATCAATCCTTTCGATCTTTATGATATTTGATTTCCGAAATTTCAATCGAGGATAATAATCAGTAAATGATTATAATTAGACAGATTCTGGAAATACAGAGCCCTCTCTCCTAGGCCGTAAATATTGGGGTGATTGGGGTTACAAAGTTGGAGGGCCATCGACCATGAAGGCAATCCCCGTTCACTCCCCCGTAGTCCTGACATATAGCAGAGACAGATTCAGGGCCTCCATAACGAAAACTGTAAACAATATTCATAGTGCAGTAATATGCAGTAACATCCATAAAAACAAACACATAAAAAAAGATGTTCAGGACTGAAAAGCACCACGGGACAGGACTGAATCACAGGTATAGCCTCACGTCCCGCCCAACCGTTCTATGTTGCCTTACGATTAGAACGACCATCTTTTTTATAAGCCATAGATTCCACGTTTGAGCCTGACCTTAGCCACCTCAAGCATATCCGGTGAGAGAAGGGCCCTGGTGATGCCTCGTGCTCACGTCGATTGTGGTTTGTATAAGATCCTACGAAAGAACAGCACATCCTTTTTTTTCCCTTATTGTGTAAGAAAATAAAAAGGTTCGTACTGAGGTCTGTAGGATAACCAGGATACAACTAACTAATGTAATTAATTTTAAACTGTAACTCTGACTACGGGCTTGGGTTATATTATAAAAGAATTACTATTCATTACTTTTAATATCTGGTTACTGATTCTGTGGAAAACCCGGATTTGTATAACCGACAAAAGCTATCAGGACATTGCTATTGATTATTAAAAAAAATGTCCATTGTACATTCTTCAAAAGAAATTTAATCAGTCAATTTACAAATTCTTGGAGCAGGTAAGTAGCGAAAGAAACTTGTTACTTACTTTTTGAATTTAGTAATTTCAAAAACTAGACATAGTTCCACTTTGTTGCTTTACAATTTAGGATTACACTAACCCATCAATATATACATTCATACG
This sequence comes from Lithobius niger, assembly GCA_023313725.1. NCBI lineage: Eukaryota > Metazoa > Arthropoda > Chilopoda > Lithobiomorpha > Lithobiidae > Lithobius > Lithobius niger. The sequence continues at coordinate 99,448 of JAHWFP010198702.1, read as the reverse complement.
TTACTTTCTTCCTTAAGCATAACCTTTTTCGATTATGGAATGGATGGGAATAATTTCTTTTTCTCGATTGCGCCTTTTCACTACATTGGAACGAGGATGGTTCATGCAAAAAAAAAGGGAGCAAAGAAGGTTCTAATTTTAGCTTTTCCGTTTTTTAAGCTACTGATGATAAAAGGCGGGTGGTGGGGGGGGGGGGGGGTGGAACGAACCATGATGTCAGTCCCTTAGCGTCGACAAGGATTCCCCCATTTGAAATTCATGAAAGCAAAGCTCGGAGAAAACGAGATAAAAATTTATTGGCGCAAACAGCGTGCACTTCGTTCTCTTTCCCCCGCGGACCGGACAGGAGTTGGCGGCGGAAACCAACTAGCTCGCTTGGCGAAACGGAAACATTCACCGAGAAATCAACCACGTTTTCTAAGAACCAGTCAACCGAAAGTACAAAAAGAAGAGACACGCTTCAGTGTGTTTTCTCAAAATTGTAGCGAATTTCCGTTACCGACTGTGATTGAATCGAGAGGAGAATCCGCTTCTACAATTTCTTACCAAGAAGATTCGATTCCGGCATTCGAACAAAACTTTATTATAGAGCTGTACCAAAACTCCTTATTCTGCTACCACAATAGTCAAGGGAGAAGAAAGATTCCATATAAGAAAGCGCAAGACAAATACCTGTGTTGTAAGAAATCTAAGGTGAATTTCTCGTGAATTTCAATATTGCGAAGTTATAGGATTACCAAGCCGTACAAGGAAAACCCTGTTACATGATACGCATGTGTATTTATGCGTGTCTTCAACTTCCGTCGGGTTTTGAAAATGATAGTGAAAGGTATGGACATTTGCTCGACGAAGACTACAAAAGGTCCAGGTTATATTCTATACAGTATAGATTGGGGTAAACACTCAGTGCTATCTTCCTAGCTTGGTTGCCAAAAATCCGTCTGTATCCAGCAGATGAAGATTATGAGAGGAAAATTGGTCGTACCAATTTAGTTGTGGGGTAGCGCGGTTTTATTTGAAAATCTGGTCATGAATTGAATTGAAGGTATTTCAAACATTATCCTACTGGGTCATCAGCCCCGAAACCCTTAATGACAAATCAATAAACGCTTAAAGAAATGCACCTGACAAAGCACAAAAAACTGAAAGTGTTGCAAGTTCTTACAGTTGAAGAGCACAGTATGAGGGTACATTCCTTAAAAAAACCAGCAATGACTTAATTCTGGTGACAATGTTGTACTTGAATTCTTGCAATATGGGATTAGATATCCCGCAATGCTCAATTCTGGGTAATATGGTGATACAATTTTTGGTGCAGTCGCACACAGGTTAGGAAAGGGCCCTTGAAGGTGGCCGATATCCAACCTGAAAGTCGTAAAGTAAAACAATGAAATGTATGAAACAGTTGTAGTGAAAGTTAAAAACTGAAGTGAGAAGTAAAACTAAAGCTATTTACAATTTTAAAAAATATGTGTATAATAATAATAATAACTTGGCAGGACAGTTTAAATCAAAGTTTTAAAAAAGGGGGAGTTCACATGAGCGTGAACTGATCCAATTTGATCCGAAATAAATTTGAAAAAGTCCAACATTAAAACTGTTTACGGCGGAGGCTGAAACTGTCTCTTCAGGTAGTGATTTCCATACAGCAAAGAAATTTTGTCTACAGTTTAGTCTTGCTTTTGGAAGCAAAGAGTTAGACTAATTTTAAACATGGTTAGGTCAATGAATAAGTTACCATGGACGATGTTATACACCAAGGCAGAATTCGTCTTCAGTCGACAAAGTTTCAAAGAATCGAGGCCCAGATTTTTAAGACATTCACAGTTGGCAACTCCTGGATGCCTTGTAAGGACGTAAAACGTAGCTGAACTTTTTCCAAGTGGTCAATATCCTTAAGTAGATAGGGAGACCAAACAGGGCTTGCGTATTCCAACAGGAAACGGACGAAAATCTTGTATGCCCAGAGTTTGTGTATACACTGTCCAATTTAAAACAGTGCTAAACAACTGCTGATTTACGATTTCCCGCTGATGCCATATGATTACAGTGGATGGATGACTAACTCGAATTGGTGCAATATGGGGTGAGATATCAGCAATGGCTTAATTCTGGAACAACGCTGTTAATGTGCTTGAATTGGTGCAATACTGGCAGAAATATCAGCAATGACTTAATTCTGGTACAATGTTGTACTTTAATTGTTGCAATAAGGTATGAGATATCAGTCCAGGACCAGGAGGACGACGCAGGAGTGGTTAACGCTCGTTAAACCCTTTGAACCCTTTGAGATATCAGTAGTTACTCAATTCTGGTAACAATGTTGTACCATTTGAAGTGTTGCGATGTGGGATGACATTGTTAAGCTTTTCGTAGTTGTAGTCAGTTGTAGTTGGTAGACTGTAGGAAAAAAAGCAAGTTGAATGGTTGTCAAGGTACCAATGTGGCATTTTCGGAAAGTTTGAAAACCGTTCAACCCACTTTCTTTTCCAGCAGTCTCTAACTACCAGCTTCAGCACAAGACAATAAAAGACAATCGACAAAAACCAAAAGTTTAATAATCTCATCCAAGCTTAACATTCTCCTCCAAGTCGTGACGTTACGAACATGCCGTGGAATTAATTTAGTAAATACCCTAACATGGGGTAAGTAACTGTTCGTAATTTGTCTATGGGTATTAGGGCGCGTTTACGCAAAAAGGCCTTTTCGCTCCCCGAAAACTATTTGCTAGTCAACCGTTATTTATTTCAACAATGACTGGTCGGAAAACAAAGCGAATTTTGATTTCCTACAGATTTTGAGAACCATATAATTATTATGATAAAGGTCGTGTTTCTGTTACTTCGTACTGATGTAAAAGATGACGTCATAGTTTTATCAGACAAAGTTTACTTTGGAAAGTCAAAGTTGGTTCAGGCATAATAAACTTTGCATGAACAAACTATGACGTCATGAACAAACGGATCATCAGGGACAAAAAACTTTGACATTATTTTTGCAGGTTTTTTTGCGTATTTGAGGGTCATAAAATCAGGTTACAGCGAAAAAAATAGGCCTAATGGTTGTGCAATTGAATTATCTTTCATTTGCAAGTACAGGCACGCACGTCATACGTTTTTAATTATGTAGAAAATTGCAAATTGTTTGATCGTAAAACATTTCTTGAATGTTATAATACATCATATCAAAAACCAAAACTGGTAAAAGGGGCCGCCAAGTTCCGAATGGTTCGTGTTGGGATAGATCTGAGATATGTTAAGTCTCTCGTCAGTCAACTCTGGACGACCATACATTACTTTCCCAAAGAGCCTTGCTATCCGAATCTGTTTCTCAGTTTGTCTTCCCTCCAAAGAACTAAAGATTGTATATTACATTATTAAGCAACAACTGTATTGTAAAGTTCCTTTATCGTAACCATGAACTCAGCATACTACAACAATGTATAGCATAGCACCCTCTTTAACAATGCCTTAACATCCCAACTCCAAAACTGTCATTCCATTCCCAGCTGTCAAACCAGTAAGTTACTTTCGAAATTGATAATTAGAAATTCTTCCTCCCATTTTCCTCCACTAGTCCCAATTTCATTCATCATGCTCCCAAAACATCACTTGTATTCATCCCCATCTCATTAGTTGTTTTGTAGCAGATTAGGCAGTGGCAGGCGAGTCTTTTAACCATCTAAATCCTGAACAATAAACATCATAGCCCTCACACTACTTGCAATTCTTTCGTAAGTAATAATTCCGCCCGTAATCCTGCCCTTGACGCTATATTCGGCCCTTCAAAGGAGTGATATCAACACACCAAAACATTCGCCAAGTTAATGACACGGCTTAATAGTTCGAAAGTTAAATGAAAACTAGAACAGTGCTACTTTCGGTAGCAAATGTTCAAGTTTTCATTTAACGCCCAAAGTATTATTTGGTGCGATTAAGTAGACGAATGTTTTGGTGTGTTGATATCACTCCTTTGAAGGGCCGAACCATTCAGAACTTAACGGCCCCTTTTACCAGTTTTGGTTTTTAATATATCACTCATTTTTTTAAATTGTTCATTGACTCAACTCCCATACCGTGCAGATGTGTAATAAAGTACCACGTCAACAAGAAATTGGCTTTCAACAATTTGCTACCTTTGGCCTATAGGCCGAACCATTCCCAACTTAGTCACCTCTTTATAGGTTTTTGGTTTGGTTTATAAATTTGTTTTATTTAGTTGGTTTCTGTGTGTTGATATCACTCCTTTGAAGGGCCGACCCACTCTCAACTTGGTGGCCTCTCTACCAGTTTTTGGCTTTATTTATGTTGCTTTGTTTTTAGAGTTGGTTTGTTTTTCGTGAAATGGACGTAAATACAATTTCTTTGCAACGTTGTTCAGATTTATTGCGATACACTAGTGTGTGTCTAGCCACGTACGTCAGTATACACGTTATCATTGTCCGAACTTTGGCCGTCCAATGAAAGACGATGTCGACAATACTGACAATGGTTATAACAATATTTTCGTACTTGTGCGCCCTCCCACGCCATCGCCCCTAGGCTCCAAACCATGAAAGGTACACAGTTCGTATTGTAATGCACCCATTCGTCCAATTTCATAGCTGGGAGCCTTCCCGTTATATCGGTATCGATGAATAATCACCCTTGGGATTTAACATGGGGATGAGCGAATTAGCTAGCTAGCTAGTAGTAACACACTTGCAACGTTATTGAGGGTCACACTTTGCATTGAAAGCAGCTTAGCTGGCATTCCTACAAGAGTTAATTTTTGTCAGGTGGGTCATTGCTCTCGATTTCAACACAATTTAAGCTTTTGTACCGCATTATTATTTTTCCCCAAGTACCTGAAACGTGCCCAACTACGCTTCAGGATATAAGACACTGACGCTATGGCATCGCGCAACAATGGTTTACAACCTCGATAATTGAATTGATGTGTTGTGTGTAGCTTTGTTTGTTGCCTAATTTGGCGCGACACACTCGTGTGTCTATATTATTCAAACTAAACGATACATATTTACCAGATTACACAAATTTACACAGTTGGTGACGTAATTGCTTCATGACCAAAACAACGGCGTGCTTTTACAATTCCGGCTTAGCGGTGCCCTCCGCTCGTCGCACTGTCGTTTGTATTTAGGTAGTTTAATGCACTTTAAAATGATTTATACGTTGATGTTATCTGGCGTACGTTTGATTTATTCGTTTGTAAGTCCGTCTTTAATAATAATAATAAATACAATTCGTTGTGGAGTTACAGGACACGCAAGGACAATGCTGTCACTGACAGCGATCCAAGTAGACAGCATACAATTTTAAAAAAAAATTGAATGTGTATCGGGAGTTGGGCAACACCGGGACCACTACAGCGCGACTAATTGTGACTCCATCTTTGTGTTGATTCATCCCGTTAGTCCAGCAAAATCTATAGCCAGTTGGAGGAAGTAATGAGTATAAATGGCACGAATCGAGTCACTGACTTCATGTATGACGTGAAATGCGTTCAACTTACCAAAATGGCCGTTGTTTTGCGTATGCATCTCGTAAAAATCTCGCACTGTTTCTCGACCTTGAGCGTAGTATTAAGTAGACCGACCTTAGACCTAGGCTGTGTATAGTTCAACGTTGCTGCGTTTAGTACGATGGTTAGCATCACTATCTGCAGCTTTCTGCTTCGTTTGATCTCTGTTGACATTTTTTCCCGTTTTTCATTTTTAGGTCGAATTTGACTGACGGTAATATCTTGTATAGAATGAAAATGACATAAAGTTAGTGGTGTTTTATGTTCTAAAATCATAACGACGTCTTGATTAACTGACACTACCTAGCAGAACGTAGTATCATGGAGCTTCTTGTCCTTTAAGAGATTTAGCACTGCACGAAAAAGAACCTGCAGGGGCTCAGCAGTTTAGATTACATCATGCATTGTACGCTGTTATTCCTAACTTATCAGATTATCGTTCACACGGTGCTAAGGATCAGAAATACGTGGTATTACCTTTTTCCCATCTGCGTGCTGTAATGATTTTTAGTAAAAACTAGCATTGCTTAATTACTGATAATGTGCTTATTGTTGTTCATTTCGTAATGGATGCTGAGGCTGATGATCCCTCACTTAGAGACATATCCGCAGAAAGTCAGATGTAATCTCCTACGAAGGTGAGAGATCATCTCTCTTCGCTCGTGTAGGTTTTCATGAACAAACTATGACGTCATGAACATACATGAAGAGGGTTAAAAAAAAACTTTGACGTTATTTTTTCACGGTTTTTCACATACTTGAGAGCGATAATATCAAGCTACAGCGATGAAAATAGGCCAATTAAAAGCAAAATTTAATTATCTTTCGTTTGGTCCTACTTCCATCTTTGTAGGTGCTTTGGTTCCAGAGGAGTAGAGGTACAAACACGCACGCACGCTCGTACATCATATGATTTTAATTATGTAGATATCACAAATTCTGCATTAAAGACTGGCCTTGCGGCAGGTTTGGCTAGAGTCTGCTGCAAAGATCAGCCCTGGTATCCCATTGGTTAGAGCACCCAGCTAGTAAGCGGGAAGTCCTGGGTTCGATTCCCAGTCGGGGCAGTTGTCTTTTCTTTCTTTCTCAGTTTAGTGTATCTTGCATCCCAGCAATTAAGACCAGTCTTTAATGCAGACTGTATTCTTCATTTTCTCTTTACCTTGTGATTTATTCTTTATTGACTGATTATATTCTTTCCAACATTAATTTGTAGATTTCCAAAATACGTTAATGCTTCATTGTCATCAGGTATATTACTGTTGAACAGGTTCCCGAAAAGTCAAGCCGGAAAAAAAAACCTCGACTTTTTGGGTCCCCTAACGTTTGAGGATCTTCAGGTACGAACGTAGACTGCCTGTGCCTAAACGCGCCTATGCCTTTAACAAGAAGTATAGAAACAAGCGGCTACAACGACTGCCTAGTCGCACCGGTCTTTTGTACAGTTCCTCCACTTCCAATGTTGAGGCGCACACCTCTATCATGCACTAGAACAGATATCTCTATTATACTAATTTAAAAGCAGTAGCCATCACAATAGCCGGTTAAAAATCTGTTAGCTCTTAGGCCTGTTTTACATTTTAGGCGTAATTGTTAGCGTTTAGGCCTAATTTTAACCAGCAGTTTTAATTTCGTAACTAGCAGCTAACGGAGATATGGATTGTATGGTAAACCTAATTCATTTTTGTAACACGGTGCGCCTTCAGGCACACAGTTACAGTGTTACAACGTAACGTACAATGTAGCCTATATAGATCAGAGGTAGTAAGGAATTGACGAGAGATAGGGAAGTGGTAGTAGGGAAGTGACGCTGTTGATGAACCCAACGGCGACTCGTAGCAACTAGACGTTGCCATGGTAACATGATTTTAGGCCTAATTTTCATTTTGTAGGCCTAATTTTAAAAATGCAGTTTTAATTTCGTAACTAGAAGATAGGCCTAATGGAGAGTTTGGTTCGACGGTAAGCCTATTATTCATGCAAAAATGCGACGAGACTATTTAAACGAAGCTAAAATCCATTTGTTGTTATTGAGGATTTTAATTTAGGGTTTTAATTCGACGATCAAATGTTATTATTTAATTTAGTTACGTCGAAGAAGTCTATTAGCTATGAGGAAGTAACGATGTTTTAATTTGCCATGTTATTTAACTAACTTCTCACACTGAATCTAACGTTGTAACCAATGGTCGTCAATATCTGGTACCGTTGCGAAGTTGAAAAAAGCGACGGACGGACGGACAAAGTCGTTGCAATAGACTTCTCAGCCGGTACGGCTGTACAGAAGACTATAAACGCAAAGAAAATTATTATATTGCAATTTCAGGCCTAGACCTCTGTGAGATATTGCCATAACTGAAGTAGAACTAACGAATTAATGCCCTTTCCCTTTATTGCGGAAGAGAAGAAACGGGAAGTTGGCAACCAAGACTGATGAAGAACCTACAATATAATTAGTCCTCTCTCTCTCTATCTCATTCTTTTTCTCTACAAGTTTGAGAACCGCTCTCGTATTATTGAGTCAACGCGAATTTGTCGATGTCTGGGAAGATGCAATCGCAACCCGCCCGTCCTCCTTCCCGTCCCCATCCGACTCCCCATGCCTCAATCCCACGACCAACGATTCCCTCTCCAAAAACCGTCATCTCCTCCCGCTCTCCTTTTATCTATTTTCTTTGCGTTGCTCGTTCCTTTACGCTTTCAGATTCGTGGTGCAATAAGCCGGAGATGTCGACGTCCTCAGCGAGTGAGTCTCGTAATTGGGCGCCATTCTTCATCCCTTGATGCGGCTAAAGGACGTTGAACATCATCCAACAACGTCGCCAAATTTATAGAAAACTCTCGCGCTCTCCTCTTGGAAAGGGAAGGAACATCGACCTGGCCCAGACACGAGTGCTGAACCCGTGTCGTCCTTCTCTCTACTACTACTCTTCATTACTGACATCAGTTGTACAGAGAAGATGAAGAAGAAGTCCGGTCCGAGATCACACTACGCAGTATGACGTAGATGGAGGACATAAGAAGAACATTGGGGTTTCTGGTTGGGATTGCCGTGTGCGTTGAATAAAGCTGGATCCTTGTCCTCAAATAGAATAAAACATCAATATTGTAAGTGAAACGGCGCTATGGCTTGCTGACCGTATAAAGAATGTTGTTCAATGTGCAACCAGCAAGCTGAACCAATAATAAGGACCGGACAGTTGCTTAGAGGAGTTAGTCCGATTGAGAACAATTTGATATTTATCGCCTTATACGAAATTACAATTAGGGCCAAAAGTTAAAACCCCAAACTTACCCATAAAATTGAAGTACTTGGTGTGAAGTATGACTATAAACGGGACAGAAAGCCAATTGGGCTCGGTATAAGTGTTAAATAAATATGGATGCAAACCTATTTACGTTGCCGTTTGGACTTAAATGTCAGACATCTAAGTCCAAAAGGCAACGTAAATAGGTTTGCATTTGGAAGTATGACTTTCTTTCTATTACTTAATGCGCATAAAGAGAATTTGGCTACAGTTATAGGAGAAGTTGGTGTTTTAATCAGCAAAACTGCATTGTTTCATTCGGCACGTGATGGCATTTTTCTAAACAACTATTTTATTCAGACTAAAATAACGTTGATAAGGCACATACTCACATAGGTTGCCACGATTTGAGCCAATTCTCGTAATTTTAGGTGATGTAGTTTGACTTGTAGAAAGGACACACCAAAGGTACAGACCCAGAAAATAGAACAAGATATTTTATATTTGGCTCTTCTCTGGATTTTTGATTTGGCTAAATCGAATTTCAAAGTAGACAGGCCGTAACTATAGTCGAAGCCAAATTTCGAATTTGCTCGAAAAATTATCAGATTTGTTGGCGTTATGAGCTCTCAAAGTTGAGATTTTAACAATCGCCAGTTTAAATTAAATGTCACTAAAGGTCATGTGCCCTTGGCCTTTTATGAGGCGGAAATCTTGTCTTTACAGTGTGCTATTTGTTAAGAAACGATTTGGTGGTAAGCGAACATCTAAAACTTAACTGGAACAGGTTTTCTGTGTTGTTTTATATTGTTGTTGTTTTTTTTTTTGTACTTTCGTGGGAAAAGTTGAAAAGGGTAGAATGGTTGAAATGGTGAACTCCAAGATTTTCAGCTTTATTTCAGAGTACCATCTTAAGTGAGAGGGGTGAATATCGTGACTTTCAACGGAAAATTTGAGGACTCCACGAGTTGAAACAGAAGTGCGTTGCAGATTGAATAGCATTTTCAGGTTACTGACAATCTCTCACTATACGTTTACATGTCCACTAGAGAGCGTATTTTAGCAATGCGCTTTAAAATGCGCATAAAAAGACGGCACGTATTTTCAAGAACGCCAATAGGGTCATTCGGCTAAAGAAAGGCCAGGGTTGACTCCTCTAAAAATTTTAAATGTTTTTTTCTTTTGGGATAGTAATTAGGAGGTCGAAGACCAACTTTTCAGCACTATTACGATCTGAAATTTAAAAAAGCGTTTTTTTTATCCACCCTAGTGGACATGTCCCGCCCTGCTCTAACTCTGCAAGTAGTAAACAGGGTCAATTTAAATCCCTGTAACCACACGTATTATATGCAATTAATGGTTTCTCTCCCAGGTAACATAACATGATTGGGCCAATGTTGGCCAAGGGTTAGTAACGTTGGCAATGGATTTACCATGTTGGGCCAGTGTTGGTGTGCCTGCAGTCCCGGGGCAAGCACATGGCCCAATGTATGGCCTATCAATGTCAGACTGCAAGTAGGTACCCCATCGTTGGGCCAACGAATTTATTTAACTACTTCACCGACATGTTGATACTCTTCACTTTGCTGTCCCACCAATGTGTTGACACGCCGCTGCTGGGCCAACACATTCCATTACTGCCTTACCAACACGTTGGCAATCTTTCATTGGGCCACAGTATGTCTTCATGTGCTCCACCAATGTGTTGGCCATCTTCCATTGGGCCGACATATTTCTTGTTTTTTGTTCCTTAATATGTTGGCGGTCCTTCTTTGTGCCAAAGTATTAATTTAACTGCTCCCCCAACATGTTGGCAGTTCTTCGTTGGGTCAATGTATTTCGTTTGCCGCTCCTTCAATACGTTTGCCGTACTTCATTTTGACCAACGTATTTCTTTATATGCTGTGCAGTATGTTGGGCGTCCTTCGCCGGGCCATCGTATTTCTGTGTTTGCTCCACCGGTATATGTTGGGCGTCCTTCGTTGGGCCATCGTATTTCTGTGTTTGCTCCACCGGTATATGTTTGGCGTCCTTCGCCGGGCCATCGTATTTCTGCGTTTGCTCCACCGGTATATGTTGGGAGTCCTTCGCTGGGCCATCGTAGTTCTGTGTTTGCTCCACCGGTATATGTTGGGCGTCCTT